>JAVLUE010000352.1:0-121444 GCA_034190945.1 Octodonta nipae | reverse complement strand
CAATAAAAAATGAAAACTGTATAATTTAAATGGAAATTTTTTGTTTATCATCAAAAGCTAATTTTTTTAAAACATTAAAGTTGATAATGATATTTGTTTTCCGTTTGCAAAACAATAAAATTTGAAATATTTTAAAACATTGACATGATAATGATGTAATTTTCAAATAACACATACTACACAAATGCATAATCTCTATTTCACAATTTTGTATCAATTTTTCTAAGTCAATTGAAAATAAAATAACTTGTCGAATCTTCTATTATTCTAGAATTTTTCCATTATTGTATTGAAAAAATGAATTTAAATTTATAATGCCAAAGAAAAGATTCATGAATCCACATTAGACCGCTACACTTTTTTTTAATAGAAAGTTTTTGCAAAAAATTCCAAATCATCATTGAAAATGAATAAATTATTTAATGCACTAAACGCATTTCGAAACATACAAAAGGCAATAAAAAAGTATAGAATTTAAACAAAATGTTTTAAACTTTAATTTGATTTTGAAAAAAAAAAATTATCAGTAATAAAAATAAATAATCTTCAAATAACAAATTGACAAAAATAAAAAATTATTTAATATTAATACTAATAAAAAAAATTGCTTGTTTCAGGCAATTAATGGTCCATTTAAATAATGATGATTAGTACACTAATCATAACTATTAAATAGAAAATGGATTTTTATTGATCATCCTTGTCTTGGGCCCATGTTTCAAAATTCGAGTGAACTCTAGATAATCGAAAAGACCATTTTTGTCAATTGGTGCTTCCCGAAACATGTCATCGACCTTGAAAAAATTTTTTTTAGTTTAAAAATAAAAACTTATTATTTTATATTACATCTTCTTCGGAAAAACGGTCTCCCATTGTTGTCAATAATTCTCGCAATTTTTCTTCGTGTATGACACCATTGTTTTCTTCGTCAAAACAAGCAAAAGCATTTTTTATGACATCTTCAGGGTCAGTTCCTTGTAAACGCTCTCCAAACAGAGTTAAAAACATGGTAAAATTTATGGGTCCAGGTGCCTCGTTCATCATTCCTTCCAAATAAACTTCTTCCGGATTTTTGCCCAAAGACGCTAACATGTCGTGAAGATCTTCTTTATCGATAAAACCATCTCTATTCTGATCAATCATATTGAAGCTTCTTTGAATTCTTGAATTTGAGCCTTTTATAAAAGAAAAATTCGAAATTTTAATATTCATTTGCAAGTATTTATGTTAATGTTGACTCATTTTATTTTACCAAGCAACAACGGATGCAACAATTTGTTTACAATAAAATAGTGCCACACCTTAAACATTTTTATTTGGTGACTAAAAATTTAACTACTCATTCTAATACTCAAAAATTTCAAATAATTACTATCCGAAAGCTTTCTTTAAACTTTTAAATTTTAAAGCAAAGATAAATCAAAATTCTGAATATTCAAAACAAAACTTTCAAACAAATCGGTTTTAAAAAAAACCAACCTGATCAAACATTGCAAAAACATTTGATGTGGCTCTTTGAGCTCGTTTTTTGGTAGCTCCACGTCCCTTTTTGTTTTTGGTGGCCATTTTTCAACCAGAAAAAATTTTGATAAATAAAAAAAAAGTTAATTTAAAGTTAACAACAGAATAACAGAATTAGAACAGAAAAAAAATTTAATAAACCAAAACTAAACAGTTTTGTCACACAGAAATACAGAGCAAGCTGAGAGTATCGATACCATCGATGTATTTTTTCACTTCAAATGCCTCAAAAAATGATGAAACTATTCGAAAACATTTAATAAACCAATAAAGTCAACTGTACAATTCTTTAAAAATTGGTAGCATAAATCATTTATTAAAAAATTTGTTTTTCAAAAGATTTTTGAAAAGTAAGACTAAACTAATTTCAAAATTATTTTTATTTTAAAAATTTGTTTAGCCAAGTGTAGATCTTGAAAATGATGCACATTGAACGATTAAGCGTTCAGGGTATACGAAGTTTCAACCCTAATGAGCCGCAAGAAATTCGTTTCTATCCGCTAACTATTATTTTAGGATCTAATGGCGCAGGAAAAACAACCATTATTGAATCTTTGAAATATGTTACTACTGGAGTTATGCCGCCAAACAGTAATCAAGGCAAAACGTTTATTCATGATATTCAATTTACTGATCAAATGATTGTTCGTGGTCAGATCAGATTAGCTTTCACTGACATTGAATCAAAAAGAACCATTGTCACACGCAGTGTTCAAGCATCTATGAGATATTTGAAAAACAAGCCTCAAATAACTTTTAAGCAAATTAATGCCGTTATTAAACGTGAAGGAAAATCAATCGATCAAAAATTGGCGGATATCAACTCTGAGCTAATTGAATTGATTGGCGTGTCGAAAGCTGTTTTGAATAATGTGATATTCTGTCATCAGGAGGATTTGAATTGGCCTCTCAGCGAAGGAAAAGTTGTCAAAGAGAAGTTTGATGAAATTTTTGGATCTATAGCTTTTGTTAAAGTTTTAGAGAAAATAAAAAAACTTCGAGATGAAGAAGTTGTCAATTATCGATTATTGGAAAAAGATGTGGTTTACAAAGAGCATATCAAAAAAGAAGTTGACAAAAAACAACAAACAATAATTGACGAACTGTTGGTCGTTGATTTTGAAAAAGATAAAATTCAAAAACTGAATAGCAAAATTGAAGAATTGACTTTAAAAATAGACGATTTGATAAATAAAGAAAATCAAGCGGAAGAGTCTTCAAGACAAGTATTCGAATTAGATGGTTCAATAAAAGAGGAAAAAAAACACGTTCAAATTATTGAAAAAAAATGTTCTAGTGAAAAACTGTTATGGGATATAAAACTCGTTGAAAAAAATCTAGAAAACTTTGAAAAGGATGTTGAAAAATCAAGTTTAAAAGTAATTCAATTAGATTTGCAAATTCATAGTTTGAATGCAGAATATATAAAAAGTTCCAAGAAAAACAATCTCAGGCTTCATTTTTAGCTAAAATCGAAGAATGTAAAAAAACCAATTGGATCGATTTCGTATTGAACGAAAAGCTATACTTGATAAGTTGAGTTTTTTGGACTTGGAAAAAATAAACATTGAAAACAATAAAGAAATTGAAAGCTATCTTCGAAACACTTGGGAAATATTTCTAAAATCATCTAGTGAAAGTCAAAAAGTTTTAATCGAAAAAAAGTTTAAAGTTGAACAATCAGTGAATTCTTTAAAAATTGAAAACAGCAAACTGATGCATGAATCAAATTTGAAAAAATTAGAGTTTCGAAAAATCACTGTTGAACTAGAAAATGTTTCAACAGTTTTGAGAGAAAACTCTTTCAATGAAAATTGTCTAAAAAATTTGGAAGAAAAAATATGTTTTCATCAAGAAGAACTCAATAAGTTTACAATGCAAAATCAAATTGAAAATTCCAAAAAAGAAATCGAAATTCTGGAAAATGAGAAATCAAGTTTGCAATCAGAAATTGAAAGTTTAAATGAAAAAATTTCATTCTTAAATGAAAATATCAAAGTTAAGCTAGAATTTGACATGATGATATCGCAACAAAATGATAAATCTTTGAAAATAAAAAAGATAAAGCAAGATCATTTAAAAGTTTTTTCAGATTTAAATGTTCTTGAAGGAGATTTTTCTGAAAAATTGTTTTTTGAAATGAATCGCCTTGAAAAAGCTTGAAACAATGGAATCGTCAATTTCTAATATGGAAAAAAATTATTACACTAAAAAAACAAATCTTCAAAATTTAGAAGAAGTTTACTCTGATTGCAAAAGCCAGGTCTTGAAGATTGAACAAAAATTTATGCAAGTATGCTCCATTGAAGAGTTTGATAGTTTTGTATCTAAAAATCAACAAGAATTAAACGAATTGAGATCCGAGTTGAGTCTCAAAAAAAATATCGCACCTGTTCTGGATAATTATATATCTGTGATAAATCAAAAATCAAGTTGTCCAGTTTGCGAACATGATCTTCGAAATGAATGGATAAGTTCAAGCAACATTGGTCAATCTATGAGCTCTGAAAATGTTATTGAAAAATTGATTAAAATGAAAAATGAACAAGCTTTGGAATCTGTAGAAATTGATAAAAAAATTTCGGATAAAGAAAATTTTTTTAGTAAGCTGGTTTCCTTGAAAAGTGATATCAGCATTTACAATTCTTTAAATTCTAAATTATCGACACTTTCATCTGAAATATTGTCGGTAAAACAAGAAGTTCAAACTTTAAAAAGCAACATCGATAAAGAAAAAAGTTTATTAGCCGAATCAAAAAGCACTTTAGAACAATTGAAAAAGTGTTTAAAAGATGCCAATGAATTTGATAGTTTAACAAATGAATTGACGGAAATTTCTTTCAAGCTTAAAAATTTCGAATCTTTCAAGTGGGATACTGAAAATTCAAATATAAACGATTTATGTTTGAAACAAAAAACCAAGCAGCAGTTATTGAAACTATGCGAAAAAAAAATTTTCAATAAACAAGAACAAATAATAAATTTTTCAAACAAAACAATCGATTTGAAAAATCAACTTCAAAAAGCAAAACAAGATAAAGCTGATTATGAGAAAAAAGAACAACAAGTTTTCATCAATAAATCGAAGAAAGTAGAACTCGAATCAGAAATAAAAAATATTGAATCAAAACTCTGTGAACTAATTGAAAAAGTTGGTGAAAACACTCCTAAAATAGAATCTTTGGAACAGCAGCTCAAAAATTCACGCCAAGAACTAGACATTTTTCAACAAGAACAAAATAAAACAATTTTTTTATATCAAAATTCGCTTCAATCTTTGGTGAAAATTAATGAAGAAATCGATAATTACTCTAAAAACCTCAATGAATTAAAATTGAAAATTTCAGAAAAGTTTTTTAATAATTTGGACAATGAACTTGACAAAATAGAAGCAACTAAAACGGTTTTGATCGACCAGAAAAACCAAATTATTCGAGGTTTATTTATTTATTAATTTTTTTGAATAGTTTGATTAAAATTTTTTTTTTCCAAAGAAAATGCCAATTTGGAAACTAAGAAAAGAGAATTGGAAGATTTGCAGCTTTTATCAAAATAAAAGAAGATATTTCTCAAAAAGAAAAAACTCTAAAAAACTACAACAAGATATTGATACTTCGAATTTCATGTTGCTTAAAAGAAAGCGAATAGAAACTGAAAGAGAACGGCAGAGTCAGATCACTCAATTGGATAATTCTAAATCTCGTATATCTGAAAAAAATGCTCAAATCAAAAAATTAGAATCAGAATTGCAGCAAGATGAAAATAAAAATGCCAAATTGAATTTCAAGCAAAAGTTTATTGAAAAAACTATCAGCGAATTGGCTTGCGAAGAATTTGATAAATATTACAAAGCTTTGGACTTTTCTATTACGACATTTCATAAAACTAAAATGGAGGCTATTAACAAGCTGATTGATCAATTTTGGAAGGTTTCTTATCAAGGCAAAGATATAGAATCTATCCAAATAATTGCCGATGAAGAAGAGCGTAGTGCAAGTGAAAAAAAACGGACATATCATTATCGAGTTGGGATGGTTCAACAAAACAAAATTCTTGACATGAGAGGCAGATGTTCAGCAGGTCAAAAAGTATTGACTTGCTTGATCATTCGCATTGCTCTTGCCATAATATTTTCAAATAATTTCAACGTCATCACTTTGGATGAACCTACTACCAATCTCGATAAGGCCAATATTCGTGCTTTGGCTAAAGCAATCATAGCTTTGAAAAAAATTAATCATAATTTACAAATTATTGTGATTACGCACGATGAGGAATTTTTGGAATGCCTTAATCAAGTTGAATCAATTAACAAATATTATCAAATTCATAAAAATCAGTCTGGTCATTCAACTATCGAATCAAAATCTATTGACAATTTTGAATCTGTTGAGAGAGCTTCTCAAATTATGGAAATCAAAGAAAACTCTGAAATTGTAGAACACGACGAACCAAAACCAAAAAAATTGAAACTTGATGAAATTCCAAAATCGATCAAACCAAATAAAAGAAAAATCTAAAATTTTTTTGAATTGAATAGCTTTGATGAGGATGTTGACGACGAAGAATAGTTAGATTTTTGATATTTTTAAATTTATTATGTTTTTCATATAATTTTTCTCTTCTACTTGTTTTTGTTTGAAAATCAAATAAAATTCGTTTTTTTTTTAATAAATTTTTGATTGATAATAAAAATTCAAATTTTCCGCCTTTCTAAAGAATACGACAAAAATTATGGAAAATATGGATCACCAAGTCGTCATTTCTGATTACACTCAAATGGATAAGATTCTCAAAGAAGAACGCGTTTACATTTTAAATATTGTCAAGCAAATCAAAAAAGCTGGTTGTAATGTTTTGTTGATTCAAAAATCTCTTTTACGCGATGCATTGAACGAAATGGCTCTTCATTTTTTTAACAAAGCTAAAATAGCTGTTATTAGAGATGTTGAACGTGAAGATATTGAATTTATTTGCAAATCATTAGGTTGCCGACCAGTAGCCAGTTTGGATCATTTTGTTTCTGAAGCTTTGGCATCTGTAGACCTGGTTGAAGAAATTCCTGATGCAAAGTTTATTCGATTTTCTGGAATTCAATCTGCCAACGCAAATCGAACTGTCAATGTAGTGATTCGTGGTTCTAATAAGCTTGTTCTAGAAGAGGCTGACAGATCATTGCACGATGCTTTATGCGTAATTCGTTGCTTAGTCATCAAATCCGCTTTGATTGCAGGAGGAGGCTCTTTGGAAATCGAACTTTTAAAACAACTATCCGATCACAGTCGATCTTTGACTGGTCTCGATGGTATATGCTTCAAAGCTTTTGCCGAAGCTCTGGAAATCATACCATACACTCTGGCTGAGAACGCTGATTTGAATCCAATTGCTACTGTTACTGAGCTACGAAATCGACACGCTAACGGAGACAAAAATACTGGAATCAATGTTCGTTTGGGTTCAGTGAGCGATATGCTTGCCGAGAATGTTGTCCAACCACTACAAGTTTCAATATCTGCTATAAACTTGGCTTCAGAAACTGTTCGATCGTTGTTGAAGATTGATGACATTGTTCACACAATTCGATAAATTTTTCTCAATTAATTGTCAATTCTTGTTTTATATTTAATTGAAAATAAAACTGAAATATTTTCAAATTGAAATTTTTCCCATAAAAAATACACATTTTCATTCACGATTGAAAAACAAAAAAAACAAGCAAACATAGAGATAGTTAAAATAAAAAAAAACTGGATTATCCATTTTTTATAGATGCTGGTAAATCAAGAAAATACGAGTGATTCATGGCTTCTCGTGCCGGCATTCGTTGTGCTGGATTACAAACTAAAAGTTTCTGCAAAAGATCACGTCCTTTGGTATTTAATTTTGGAACAACTTGCATAAAATTGGTCGTTGGCTGATAGAATGGGAAAATTTTGAAATCTGGTAACTGTGAAACGTTGGCCCACGTTTCCTCAATAGGTGTGCCTAGAAGTTTGAATATTCTCTTCAATTGGTCATCGACGTCACTTCCTGGAAAGAGCGGTCTTCCTGCATTAGCTAAGGAATGATGAACGCATTATTCCTTCCAAATAAACTTCTTCCGGATTTTTGCCCAAAGACGCTAACATGTCGTGAAGATCTTCTTTATCGATAAAACCATCTCTATTCTGATCAATCATATTGAAGGCTTCTTTGAATTCTTGAATATGAGCCTTTTATAAAAGAAAAATTCGAAATTTTAATATTCATTTGCAAGTATTTATGTTAATGTTGACTCATTTTATTTTACCAAGCAACAACGGATGCAACAATTTGTTTACAATAAAATAGTGCCACACCTTAAACATTTTTATTTGGTGACTAAATATAATTTAACTACTCATTCTAATACTCAAAAATTTCAAATAATTACTATCCAAAAGCTTTCTTTAAACTTTTAAATTTTAAAGCAAAGATAAATCAAAATTCTGAACATTCAAAACAAAACTTTCAAACAAATCGGTTTTTAAAAAAACCAACCTGATCAAACATTGCAAAAACATTTGATGTGGCTCTTTGAGCTCGTTTTTTGGTAGCTCCACGTCCCTTTTTGTTTTTGGTGGCCATTTTTCAACCAGAAAAAAGTTTTGCCTCCAAACTGCAATCAAGGCAAATCGTTTATTCATGATATTAAATTAACTAATCAATCGACTATTCGTGGTCAGATCAAATTAGCTTTCACTGACTGTCAATCAAAAAAAACCATTGTCACACGAAATGTTCAAGTTTCAATGAAATGTTTAAAAAACAAGCCTCAAATAAGTTTTCAGCAAATTAATGCTTTGATTCAACGTGACGGGTAAATCAATCGATCAAAGATTTGCTGATATCAACTCTCTGCTAATTGATTTGATTGGCGTATCAAAAGCAGTTTTAAATAATGTTATTTTCTGTCATCACGAGGATTTGAATTGGCCTATCATACTTTGATGATGACGAGGAAGAATATTTGTGTTTTGATATTTTTAAATTTATTTTGTTTTTATTTATTTATATATAAGCTTACGGACCATTAAGGTCCAACGCTGCTCCTCGGAAGAAGATGCTCAACAGAATGTTTTTACGAGGCGGGTTGGGTTGTAAGCCCAGCGCTCAACCCTGCATCTCATCTTCACCTCAAAGAAATTCTGAACAAAGATTCAGAGATTTCTCTGAGACTCGGATTCGAACTCGGGACTAGCTAAAGCGTGCAGGCCTGTGCTAACCGCTGCGCCACAGACACTTTAACTATTTTGTTAATAATATAATTTATTTTTTCTAATTGTTTCTGTTTTTTAATTAAATAGAATTCGTTTTTTTTTATAATAAATTTTTACATTTTAAATGTTTTCAAGCAAATCAAAAAAGCTGGTAGGAAAGTTTTGTTGATTCAAAAATATATTTTACGCTATGCATTGGACAAAATGACTCTTCATTTTAATAAACCAAAACTAAACAGTTTTGTTACACAGAAATACAGAGCAAGCTGAGAGTATCGATACCATCGATGTATTTTTTCACTTCAAATGCTTCAAAAAATGATGAAACTATTCAAAAAAAACAATAAAGTCAATTGTTCAATTCTATAAAAATTTGTATCATTAATCATTTATTATTAAAATTGTTTTTGCTTAATTGATTTTTTAAAAGTAAGTCTAAACTAATTTTAAATTTATTTTTATTTTAAAAATTTGTTATGCCAAGTGTAGGTCTTGAAAATGACGCATATTGAACAATTAAGCGTTCAGGGGATTCGAAGTTTCAACCCAAATGAGCCACAAGAAATTCATTTTTTTCCGTTAACCATTATTCTCGGACCCAATGGCGCTGGAAAAACAACTATCATTGAATGTTTGAAATATGTTACTACTGGAGTTTTGCCTCCAAACTGTGATCAAGGCGAAACTTTTATTTACGATATTAACTTGACTCATCAAAGTATTATTCGTGGTCTGATCAAATTAGCTTTCACTGACTGTCAATCAAAAAAAACCATTGTCACAAGAAGCATTCATGCATCCATGAAATATTTGGAAAACAAGCCTGAATTAACTTTAAAGCAAATTGATGCCGTTATTCAACGTGACGGAGAATCAATCGATCAAAAATTGGCTGATATCAACTCTCAGCTAATTGATTTGATTGGCGTGTCAAAGGCTTTATTGAATAATGTAATATTCTGTCATCAGGAGGATTTAAATTGGCCTCTCAGCGAAGAAAAAGTTTTAAAAGAAAAGTTTGATGAAATTTTTGGATCTATCGCTTTTTTTAATGTTTTAGAGAAAATAAAAAAATTTCGAGATGAAGTTGTCAACCATCGAATATTGGAAAAAGATGTGATTAACACAGAGGATATCAAAATTGAAATTGACAAAATACTACGAACAATAATTGAAGAACTGTTGGTTGAGGATTTTGAAAAATGTAACATTCAAAAACTGAATAACGAAATTGAGGATTTGACTTTAAAATTAGACGATTTGATAGAAATAAAAAACAAAATTATTCAAGGTTTATTTATTTATTTATTTATTTTAATAGTTTTATTAAATTCTTTTTTTTCAAAGAAAATTCCAATTTGGATACAAAGAAAAGAGAATTGGAAGATTTGAAGATTTTATCAAATTTGATAGAAGATATTTCTAATGAATATTACAAAGCTATAGACTTTACTATTACGACATTTCATCAAACTAAAATGGTGGCTATCAACAAGTTGATTGATCAACTCTGGAAGGTTTCTTATGAAGGCAAAGATATAGATTCTATCCAAATAATTGCCGATGAAGAAGAGCGTAGTGCTAGTGAAAAAAAACGAACCTATCATTATCGAGTATCGATGGCTAAACAAAATAAAATTCTTGACATGAGAGGAAGATGTTCAGCTGGTCAAAAAGTATTGACTTGCTTGATCATTCGAATTGCTTTAGCCTTAATTTTTTCTAATAATTTCAACGTCATCACTTTGGATGAACCTACTACTAATCTTGATAATGCGAATATTCGTGCCTTGGCTAAAGCAATCATAGCTTTGAGAAAAATGAATCATAATTTACAAATTATTGTCATTACACACGATGAGGAATTTTTGCAATGCCTGAATGAAGTTGAACCGATTAATGAATATTATCAAATTTATAAAAATCAGTCTGGTTATTCATCTATCGAATTAAAATCTATTGACGATTTTGAATCTGTTGAGAGAGCTTCTCAAATTATGGAAAACCAAGAAAACTCTGAAATTGAAGAAAATACGAACCAAAACCGAAAAAATTGAAACTTGATAAAATTCCAGAATCGATCAAACCAGATCAAAAAGCAACCAAAAGTTTTTTTGATTTGAATAGCTTTGATGAGGATGATGACGACGAAGAATAGTTGAGTTTTGATATTTTTAAATTTATTATGTTTTTCATATAATTTTTTTCTTCTACTTGTTTTTGTTTGAGAATCAAAAAAAATTCGTTTTTTTTTCAATAAATTTTTGATTGATAATAAAAATTCAAATTTTCCGCCCTTCTAAAGAATAAGACAAAAATTTGAAAAAAAAAGAATTTACTCGAATTGAGCTTATTGTGTGAAAACAGAAACACCGGCATGCCCATTGTCAAAATAGTTTAGGCAACGCTGTTTGTAAGGCGTGATTTCACTATAGTCAGCTTCTTTGTTTCAGCAAAACTCATTTGAAAATTATTTAAAAAATTGATTCAATCATGACTGCAAATCAAGCAACCTCTGTGGCCAAAACAAATGAAAAATCTTTCAAAGATAAGGAAAAGCCGACGGAAATACGGTCATCAAATATTGTGGCTGCAAAAGCTGTTTCCGATGCCATTCGTACGTCGTTAGGTCCGAAAGGAATGGACAAAATGATTGAATCTTCAAACGGTGATGTTACAATTACGAATGATGGAGCCACGATTCTTAAACAAATGCAAGTTCTGCATCCGGCTGCTAAAATGCTTGTTGAATTGAGTAAAGCTCAAGATATAGAAGCTGGTGATGGCACTACATCAGTTGTTGTTTTGGCTGGATCTTTTTTGGATGCCGCTGATAAACTTTTAAAACGTGGAATTCATCCAACAGCTATTTCAGAGGCTTTTCAAAAAGCTGCTGTCAAAGCTACTGAAATATTGGAAAGCCTTTCGGTTCCTGTCAATCTTGAAGATCGCGAAACTTTAATTAAAGTTGCTTCAACCAGTTTGAATAGCAAGGTTGTTTCTCAACATTCATCTTTGTTAGCTCCTATTGCTGTTGAAGCTGTATTGAAAGTTCAAGAGAACGATAATGCTGATCTTCGGGATATAAAAATTGTTAAAAAACTTGGTGGCACTCTGGATGACACTCAAATGTTTGATGGTTTGGTTTTGCCTCAAAAATTTTGCAATGATTTTGGTGATAAAAAAGTTGAAAAAGCCAAAGTTGGATTGATTCAATTCTGTGTATCACCTCCCAAAACCGATATGGATCACCAAGTCGTCATTTCTGATTACACTCAAATGGATAAGATTCTCAAAGAAGAACGCGTTTACATTTTAAATATTGTCAAGCAAATCAAAAAAGCTGGTTGTAATGTTTTGTTGATTCAAAAATCTATTTTACGCGATGCATTGAACGAAATGGCTCTTCATTTTTTTAACAAAGCTAAAATAGCTGTTATTAGAGATGTTGAACGTGAAGATATTGAATTTATTTGCAAATCATTATGTTGCCGACCAGTAGCCAGTTTGGATCATTTTGTTTCTGAAGCTTTGGCATCTGTAGACCTGGTTGAAGAAATTCCTGATGCAAAGTTTATTCGATTTTCTGGAATTCAATCTGCCAACGCAAATCGAACTGTCAATGTAGTGATTCGTGGTTCTAATAAGCTTGTTCTAGAAGAGGCTGACAGATCATTGCACGATGCTTTATGCGTAATTCGTTGCTTAGTCATCAAATCCGCTTTGATTGCAGGAGGAGGCTCTTTGGAAATCGAACTTTCAAAGCAACTATCCGATCACAGTCGATCTTTGACTGGTCTCGATGGTATATGCTTCAAATCTTTTGCCGAAGCCCTGGAAATCATACCATACACTCTGGCTGAGAACGCTGGTTTGAATCCAATTGCTACTGTTACTGAGCTACGAAATCGACACGCTAACGGAGACAAAAATACTGGAATCAATGTTCGTTTGGGTTCAGTGAGCGATATGCTTGCCGAGAATGTTGTCCAACCACTACAAGTTTCAATATCTGCTATAAACTTGGCTTCAGAAACTGTTCGATCGTTGTTGAAGATTGATGACATTGTTCACACAATTCGATAAATTTTTCTCAATTAATTGTCAATTCTTGTTTTATATTTAATTGAAAATAAAACTGAAATATTTTCAAATTGAAATTTTTTTCATAAAAAATACACATTTTCATTCACGATTAAAAACAAAAAAAAAAACAAGCAAACATAGAGACTAGTTAAAATAACAAAAACTGGATTATCCATTTTTTATAGATGCTGGTAAATCAAGAAAATACGAGTGATTCATGGCTTCTCGTGCCGGCATTCGTTGTGCTGGATTACAAACTAAAAGTTTCTGCAAAAGATCACGTCCTTTGGTATTTAATTTTGGAACAACTTGCATAAAATTGGTCGTTGGCTGATAGAATGGGAAAATTTTGAAATCTGGTAACTGTGAAACGTTGGCCCACGTTTCCTCAATAGGTGTGCCTAGAAGTTTGAATATTCTTTTCAATTGGTCATCGACATCACTTCCTGGAAAGAGCGGTCTTCCTGCATTAGCTAGCTCAGCAAAAATACATCCAGCCGACCAGCAATCAATAGAGGTGGTGTACAATTTAGCACCAAACAAAACATCTGGTGGCCGATACCAAAGAGTGACTACTTCAGCAGAAAAACATCGAACCGGTATTCCGAATGCTCGAGCCAAACCAAAATCAGCCAATTTCAATTCACCGCTTTTGTTGATCAGCAAATTTTGAGGCTTTAAATCTCGGTGCAATACATTGTGACTATATTTAAATAACAACATTATCTTTTTAAAAAAAATCAATTTTTCATTTACCTATGACAGAACTCCAGCCCTCTTAACAATTGGTACATAAAGCTTTTGACAATATCTAGATCAATCTCACCATTAAGACTGTCGAAATATTTTTTCAAATCTTGATCACAATGTTCGAAAACGAGCGTCAACTTTTTTTCACTATGAAGTACGTCATATAATCTTACAAAAAAAAAATTATTTCAAAGTAAATTAAACTATAATTTTACCGAACAATATTCTTATGCTTAAGTTCTTTGAGTAGACAAATTTCTCGAAGAGCTGAAGATGGAACACCCTCATCATCATCATCAAGACGAACACGTTTCAGTGCAACTATTTCACCAGTTTCTCGATTTTTCCCTTTAAAAACTGTTCCATAAGTTCCTTCGCCTATTTTCTCTAATTTTTCATACTTTTGCATGATTTCAATATGAGAAAAATATGGAAATGACCAACCAGGAACAGTCCAAAACACTAAAATTTTTGATTTGTTTTTGAAGTTAAATATCCCATTTGAAACAAAACAATAAAAAAATACGAGCCGGAGTATCTTTTTGAGTCGATAGATGACGTTACAATATGAATAACTTGGCAAAACAATTGAGCTATCCTCTAATTATATTTATTTGAGATCTCAAGTTTTTCAAAAATTATAATAAAAAAGTAATTTTGCAAATATTTTTCAAATCAACTATCATTCAATCTGAGGTTCAAAAAAGCTATTTCTTTTCATAAATTTTGAGTTATTTATTAAAGGTTTTTGTAGAATTTTTTTTCCAAAAACATTTCACACCAAAAGTTTTACATTTTTTAAACATCTCGAAGAAATTTGTTCAACAGTCTTGAAATCTTCAGAAAATTTTCATTTGACAACCAAATTGAGAAAAAAATGTTATTTCTAGGTCAAGCAACAGACGGCGCTTTAATGTTTATTTTTTCAAAAAAGAACATTTTTCAATATTGTCTTTAATGAGAGAATAATATCTTTGAAATCCTGTGTTTCCTATTAAGAATTTGACAAATTTTGTGACATTTTATTTTGTTTTCAATTAATTTCTTTTTAAAATTAATAGTTGAAATTAAAAAAAAACTAAATAATGGTTTATTTATTATTCAAATTTTTTTTAGATATTTCTTTATTCAGAAAAAAATTAACTTGAAAGTGCTCTAATCTCTTTAATCTCTTGGGAAATGAATTATCAAATTTCAATGGAAAAATTAACAACTATAAGAAGACTGCGGAAATGACACAAAAAATGTGACATTGTCGTATGTTGTTGTGTTTCGAGCATTAATAAAGAAAAATTTAATTAAATTTTCATTTTCAGAATGAGTGAATGATGTGAGTCGAGTTATCTCAAAATTTTTTTTCTATTTGATTTCGTTAGAAAAGATCATTAGAAGAGATTGGTAGAATTGAAACTATTTCATTATCAAATAAATAATCTAGTTTTTTTTGCGAAGATTTAAACGAGATGCGATGCTACTAGAATTTAGTTGTCACCATCAGGAAAATTTTAAACAAATAATTAGCATTTTTCATGTTGTCAAGTGGTGGAGAAGAGAGAGAGGTCGAATGAGGTTTCCATGGGTAACGTTCTTTATTTTTAACATCATGGTCATCATGAATCTTCCTCACTCCGACTCGCAACAACTTGATTTCAAACGTGTCTGTTATCTACGTGTTGAAGATAATTTCCCATTTGATCTCGTGCTAAGGCTCAATCTTTGTACGCATATCATTGTTGGATTTTTTTCTATTGATGCTGACTCGAGAATATCCTACGAACCTCGATTTGCCAATTTTTGTCAGAGATGTCGTTCAATCAGCCGGCAAATGAATTCGAATGTTCAGCTGTTAATTTCAATTGGAGGTTTGAAAAACAACGAAGTGCCATTATTTAAATGAATTAATGAGTTTTTTTTTAAATTAAGGCGGTGGATGTATGTGATGTTTTGTTTCATGTAAATTGAGTTTGGTCTAATTATTTCCTTTTTTATGAAGCTGGTGGTTTTGACGTAGCGACCTCTACTAGCGAAAACAGGAAAAAATTTGTAAAATCTATTTTAAACTTCATGGAACAGTTTGATTACGATGGAGTCGATATTGATTGGGAATTTCCGGCATGGAAAAATATTTCAAGAAGAAATGAACGATATAGATTTGTCGATCTATTAAAAGTAAAATTATCTATTTAAAATTTTCAATCATTTAAAAAATTCTTGCATCACTAAAGGACATTCGTTTCGATTTCGATGATTTTAGAACAAAAACTGGAAAAACTTTGATATTGAGCACGGCTGTAGCTGCTCAATTTCCAATAATAAAAGTATCTTATTTACCAAAAGAAATGGCTAAATACATTGATTTCATAAATTTAATGACCTACGATTTTTACATTCATAAATGGTATTTTCCGTTTGTTGGTCATAACAGTGCCTTGTTTCGTAAAAACAGTGGCTCAATAGTGACAAAAACTTTTAATATTGAATGGGCTGCGAATTATTGGAATCAAATTGGTATAGAAAAACAAAAAATTATGGTTGGTATACCAACTTATGGTAAACGATACCATTTGATGTCAAGACATCTCAATCATCCAGGAGCAGTGGCAAAAAGAGGAAAATCAGATATGAGTTACTCGGAAGTTTGTGAATTTTTGAAACAAACTGGAACAATTCAGGTTCAGTTTTAAATTGATTTCTTTTATGATTTGTCTTCATGTTCTAGTTTTTTTTTAATTCATTTAATTTTTTCAGAAATTTGACGAAAAATCTAAAGTGCCTTATGCCTACAATAAATTTGAATGGATCAGCTATGAGAACGAAATCAGTACTCGATACAAAACCGAATGGATCAAACAGAATGGTTTTGGTGGTGTTATGTTGTTCAGTTTGAACGCCGATGACTTCAAAGGCACTTGCAATCTGGATATGTTTCCAATACATTCATCAGTGAGTCAAGTTTTGCAAAGTCAAGAGAACCAGGAATATTCTAAATAATTGGGTTTGGCTCGTTAACCATCATTTTTATGATCTTGAGATAATTCTAGTTTCAAAAATTGATATGAAAAAAATTTAAAATTCATTCATTAATCTCAAGGCCAAACCAAACGATTCGTGATATTTGGAAAATTTTGATTTTTTTTAAGCTTTATGATTATCTTTTTTCAAATTATCTTAATTGTCTAAATTCTATAATTTTTATTAATTAGGAAAAAAGTTTCTGTTGTTTCTGATGATAATGATTATAATTCTAGTACTAAAACATCTGCCTTGATGGGATTTTTTTTTTTTTTTTGATTCATCGATTGTTTTTGTGTTACTTTTTTAAAAATATAATTAATAAAAATTTTAAATTTTTGAAGCCAACGCCTGTTAGTAAAATTTTAAGTGGATTCTTAATTAATCCACCATCTTAATTAATCTCTGATTTTTCCATACACAAAATTTTTCCAAAGCATATGGCAACTTTTTTTTTCGTTTCAAATTTTTATCACGAATATGATGGGTTTTTTTTTCCAAATATTTAAATAATTTTTTCGTTTTTATAACGTAATTTTACGTTACCGACATATTTGTTTTGAAAAAGATATTCATGTTGGAACCTTGGCTAACATGATTATACCCTAGTTAGTTATTTTACAAAATAATTTAAACCGTTATTATGTTTGGAATTGCACGTGGTCACTTGGGTGGTAACAAGGATATTACATTTTTTTTCCACTGATAAATATCTCATGAAACACAGTGATTGTTTTTATTTAAAAAAAATCCAAAGTCATCATATTGGACAACTTGGAACAGTGTTTTTTTTTTTGGTTCTTTGCTTGTTTGTAATCCTACACATATTCGGGTTTGATCGGTTTTGGGTTGTTTGTTTGCTAATAAGATTATTGCCATTCTTTTCTGACCAAACTATGTGTGTGTGTATGTGTGTGAGCATGTTATTTTTTTTTCAATTGACTTAAGATCTAATCTCTGAAATGACTTTTTTGACATTCTCTGCTGTAAACATATTTTCTGAATTACGATTAAGCAATGATTTTTTGAAAATTTTTTTTTTGTTTTCTAAGCGAATTTTCTTTAGTTTTCGCGGTTGAACAGAGAAATTTGAAAGAAAATAAATAAAATAAAGTTCAATAGAAAGAAAAAAAAAATTTAAGCAACGATTTTCTTACAGCCTTGATTGCAATAAATTCAATTTCAGGAAGCTCAATGAATCATTCATTCATTTCTTTCTGGTGTACATCATTTTTATTAATATCAATTCTGATATTAGAAAGTTTTTTCTTTCTCCAACACAGAATTCATTTGAAATTTGGTTCGCTGTTCGCACAAAATTTCGCATTTCTTCATTTGTTATTTTCCGAATTTTCGCATCAACCAAAATAAATTCATATATGGATGAATTTTTTTTTACACTAAAATTCAATCAAAACTACTATTTTGACACAATTCAAGTGTAACAAAAAAAAATAGTTATAATTACAGTTCTTGCTTGCAATATGGAATAATTTGAAAAAATAAAAAAAATTTTGATTGAACAAAAAAAAAATATTTAATGTTCTCAACAACAACAAATTACATATTGAGTTTTTTAAAAATTTGTTACGACCACAAGAATGACACACTCTCTTGCCAGTACTCCAGTTTTTTTTTCTTTTAAACTTTCAGGGAAAATAGACACAGTGAAAATACAAGTTAAAAAAAAAAACTTGGAATAAGTTCAAATAACCAATTTTTTTTTCGAAAATCAATTTATTTATAATTACAAAACAATTCCAAGTTTCTTTTTTTAACAGACACCAACAGAGAGAAAGAAGTTTGAAGTTCATCATCATCGTCATCATTGTGGTGTGCTTTCGAATAGGCAAGATTTTTTTTCATTTGGCTTCCACTGCGGCGGCATCGATCTTAATATTGATGCGTTATGAAGATAATAGTGTTGCTCATTCATCCATTCATTTATTCTTGTTGCACCGAACATTTTTCAACGGGTTTTCACTTTTCAAATTTTAAATCAAAACAATGATGATTTAATGCTTTTTTTTATTAGAAACGTTTTCCACTGAATTTTGGGAAAAAAAATTTATAAAATAATCTTGAAAGAATTTGACGCAATGCAAAATTCTTTTGAACGGGAAAAAAAACAGGGTTTTCACGGTGTTAACTGTGGTCATTATAATAATTTTCATATCATTTTCATTATCATTTGATACAATTTTAGAAAAAATTTGTGACTATTTATTTTACAAATTGTCAGTTAATTTTCTTTAATTTGAGTTTTTTTGCAAAAAAACCCTCATTGTTTTAATTGAAAATCGGCTTTTAGAAAACGATAGCTTCTCTGTGATTATCCCATCGTTTCTGTTCTTTTTCAAAATTGTTTTTTTTTGTTGTTAAATTTTAAGGAATAGTTTTCAGATGAATCGCCTGTTTATGTCTGCTTGATGTTTGTATGTTTTAAATGTTCTGCTTAGTGAGAGGTGCTAGAGGAACCAGAGTTTTGAATCATTTCAAATTTGCAGTCTAAAAGATTTTTTTTCTCATTGATTATTCTCAATTTTTATTCGCTTCGTTTTACTTCTTATGAAAACAAGTGTTTCTATTTTTTGTTTCTTCAATCTTGTGTTTTGTTCTGTTTCTCGATTAAGAAAATAATATTTTTTTTTGTTTCGTTTTAGAAAATTGCTAAAAATAAATATCTACATTCATTTTAAATGAACCTTTTTGAATGACCAAGGAACAAAAACTGAAGCAGCAATTATAAATCATCAGTGAAAAAAAAAAATCCAATTGTTTGCCGAATTTGTAAGTCTTGGGTCTGTGACAATTTCATAGAAATTTATGTTCCATATGTAAAATTTTAATGTTTTAGGTCTGTTGTCTCCCAATGTAACATTATTTACAACTTTGTTCGAGTTTTATATCCATTTTTAACATTTTTTTCAATACTGAATTTTAAATTTTAATTTATTTGATTCGACTTTTGCTTTGAGTTTTTAGTTTTTTTTTTAGGTCTTCTGCTTGAAGAAAACACTCATATCAAATATCTAATTGTTTCCTGTTCAGAAAAAAGCATATCTAGCTTCAGCCAGATAAAAATCGAAGACATTAAATCTTTAAATCATTAAACTTTGCGACAAACAAATAGCCTACAAGTACGAAACAGATACTAACAGACTAACCAAATGATAATAATAAATATTATTAAAAGTCTTTAACAAGAAAATTTGTTACAAAAAAAAAAAAAATATTCAGATCAAACGTGTCAATGAGAATTATTGACAAAGAAAAAAACTTGAACAGTTTTTGAAATTTCTTGAGCATCATTGAAATGCATCAATGAAGACCCGGTTCTCCAATGCTGCCATTAGACTATTGGATGGTTTTTTTTTAATTAAAAGCTTTTCTAATTTATTACTATTAATGTTTTACTTAAGTAAAACTTGAGTATAATTTTTTTTTTTAAATTCAACCCAAATTTGGCTGTGATTGTCAACTAGTGAATCATTTATTTATTGTTACTAGCTATTGTTTTCGCTGGTTATTTTAGCTATTTGCTAGTTATTTTTAAACACAATAGAAAATTTCTTAACAAAGATGTTCTATGATAAATGGTGATCAATTATCTTCGGGTGTTATTGTATCGAAAAATGTTCAACTAAGGCAAATGGAAAATTATTAGGTCAAATCTGAGTGTTTAAACTTAATTAATCTGCTCGATTATTTTAATAACTGTTTTTACTTTGACTGATAATATAATGATTTTATTTATCACCGTTTGAAACTTTAACCTTCGTATTTTGGAAAAATTCACCTATTGAAAAATCTCGGTTCTAAATAATTATTGAGATAGAACATAGAGTTATAAAAAAATTTTTTTTCAAACACAATATTCTGACAAAATGATTATCACAAATCTTCTAAGAAAGAAAAAAAAAAAACAAGAGCAATGTGATGTAGAATAATTAAATGACTAATCTAAATATTACTTTGTTTACCTTGTTAGCCGAGCAGCTGTTTGGCGTTTCAGGGTAAACCGTTTCATAACCTTTTCGATTTCTAAGGTCTGCAGATTGGGGATTTTCTCTCAATTCTTGTTAAATATTAAAAGTACCAGATAGTGATAAACGTCTAAAAAAAAAACCAAGTTAAAAGCAAGCCATGTGTCCACTTTGAACCAAAAAAAAAATTAAAATTTCTTGACATATGCTTGGAAGAAAGAAAGAACGACGCGTGTCCAGTTTTATTCTTTCCTTTAAATTACCCAAACTAAAACATACGGAAATTAAATCTTAACTGCTCAAAACCAAATGTGTGTGTTGTTTCATCTTTCTTGCTTTTCTTCAGCTGCCATCCGTTTTTTGTTTTCCCCTACCATCTCAAGCAACAAGAAACAAACTAGAAAGAAAGAAAGAAAAAAACAGATCTAAAACTATGCAGCTGTTTGGTTTGGTTTGTTAATGACTTGAGGGCAAGCGAAGAAATGAGACAAATAAAAGAAACTAAGGTGGTGCCATGCACCATTGAGCTATAGTATTTTAAAAGTTTTCTCTCTCCAGGTATGAAGTTTAACATGGAACAATCAAGAACAAACAACAAACATACAAAAAAGAAAAACTGCACGTACTACTTTCTACAGAGATGAATCGATCTGTTGGATCAAAGCAACTTTGCCCAAATGAGAGTGTGCAGTCCACGTGTCACAAACCCAAATAGTAGAAGAAACTGCAACAGATGCTAGGTTTTTTTTTTTCTTTCATTCTAAATCATAGATGACTTGCAAGAAGTTTGATTTCAAGTTTTTTTTTCTAATGTTAAAGAAAACTGTATTTGCCTTCTGGTCGATGTCCAAAAGTTTATTTAGTAATTACCAAAGTTTTTGGAATCAAACAAAAAGAAAATCTTTAATTTATTTTTCACCGTTAGTTGTAATTGAAAATTTCAAAATCTAATAATAAAAAAATTCTTTTGAAGAAATTAATTTTTTTAAAATTTTTTTTATGACCAATAATTTTGTTTAGAAATATTTTGATTTGATTGCTTCTGATCTAATCGCGATTTTAGCTAAGGAAATTTGGTGATGCATCACAATGTAGGTCATTAGGGTCACCTTGTTGCGTTATGCACGTGCCATATGCATGGGCTATTCAATTCATTTTTTCTTATTTCGCTGGTGGGTACATGGATATTGATGAATAATGGCTTATATTATATGTACCCCGAGTACCTACATGTTTGTTCTCTTCCTTCAAGGGTTCTATTATTATTGTCTCTTTACTGGTTTGGGATATAAAATGGCAGGTCACTCAATGATACAATTACTGTCCTTCAATCCAAGGGGAAAAGAAAATGGTGAGTGCAAGTTTTCAAGAAAAACAGATACTGGGTCACTGGGTACACACTGGTTTACAATCAGCTCCGATTGACCTTGCTGTTTTCTATCAACTCATTCATTCAATCTATCGCCCTTTGACCACTTTTTTTTTTTTGAATACCAAAAACTGTCGGATATGTATGATAGGCATATGGCTGAGATGGCCGTGAACTTGAAAGTGACCAATTTTTTTTTCAATCCCAACAAGCTAACGACGAGAGAAAAAATTTATTTTTTTGGAAATTTACCTAGTTTCCGGTATTGTTTTTTTGTTTTGTTTGACGACCCTTGCTAACTCGACAGACCAAACAGTTTTTTTTTAAAAAAAAAAACATTAAAAAAACAATTTTATTACAACCGTGGCTTTGTCTCAATAATTTTTCTGGTAGAAAAAAAGAAATTGAATTGAAATGTAGGCCAGTAATAACAAGTAGTGTTTTTTTTTTTCTCTGGCTGCAAGGTCACTAGTAAAAAAAAGATTCATTCACAAAAATAATATAAAAAACTATTGAGGTTAGGTGTGACTTACCTTTGAATGTCAAATCGCCGACTGAGTTTGAACGCTGAGAGATGCTGGAACCACAGCTGGATCTTCCTCTTCGTTTTTGAAATTTTGTTTTTTCAAGTTCGTAAAAAACTTTTTTATCAGTTTTTTTTTTAAATCTACCTACTACCGGTCTAATTGTTTTGACTATTTTATCAGAAAATTTCCAAATTTCAAGGTATTCGTAGTCTATGAGAAAGAAAAAAAAAATCTTTTAATCACACCTGGCGACATTTTACGCCAAATCGTCGAACGACGAATTTTCCAAATGATTTTTTTCTATCCATTTGCATTTTTCCATTAGAGCCTTGAAGCTTTGGAGATGCTATTTTTTTTTGCAATTGCTTGCCGCTGCTTGGATACAAATAGCAAATCGTTACTGGCTAATGCTACGAATCTCCACTTCGAGGATTTTCAAGGGAAGAGGGTGTTTGGTGTTTGTGCTAATTAATTAAGTTTTCCAAGCTCTAACCCAACAAACAACATTTGACAATGATTTATTTGATTATTAAATTTATTAACTTTTTATAATTTTTTTTTGCCATTATCACAACCCTATTCTAAAGGGGAAAAAAATCTCAATCAGTAAACATATGGTTTGCCTAGTTTTTTTTTTTATATGAAAATCTGGTAATGTAATTTGTGAAAGGTGTTTGGAATATAGAAAAAAGTACAAAAAACGATCCAAGTTTTTTTTTCAACTAAAAAAAAAAAAACTAAAAATTCTTCCGGTAGAACTCAACCAAATCGAACAGTTTTTTATGATGACTTAAATCTGTACCCAAACCAACCAACCAACCGGTTTCATTAAGGGCAAAACTTTTTTGGTCCTGTGTCTGTGGACTTTTTTTTTTTTTTTATTTGGTACCAAACAGTGTGTGTAAGATAATTGACATTAGTTAGGCCTTGTGTGTGTGTGTGTGTTTAGGTTTTCAAGTTCAATCAAATCTGTCAAAGGCACGCGTACTGTTTTTTTTTTTTTTTTCTGGCACACTCGTCAAGTACCGCACGTGCACAGACGAAAAGCTTCTTTGGGTTAGTATTTAAAAAAAAAATTGACCCTTGATTTTTTTAATGTTTTTTATACAGTTTTTTTTTTCTACTCACTGTATGATTCATTTATGCAGGTGATATCATCAAACCGTTACGTGTTTGTTATTTTTTTTCTCTGGTTTCTTTTAATAGATAAATCTGTTAAGATAGTGTTTTAGATGGTCCATTCACCGTGTGTGTGTGTGTGTATGCCAGACAACTGGTGTGTTTTTGTTGTTGTTGTATTTTTTTTTTTTATAAGTAAATTAGACTGGTAAGATCGTTGTAGGTGACCTATGTTATTGAGGCCCTTTAGTCTGGTTCATTTTTTTTTAAGGACATTAATTAAATCAAAGTTTTTTACGTTTTGATTTTATTAATTTCCAAAGAAGTTGGGTTTAAAGTAAAAAAAAAAAAAGTTTGTTTCAATGAAATAGAAGAAAAAAAACAACCGTTTTTCCATGTGTAGTGTGTGATTCAATCATGCAATGATTGATTCGAAGAACGTGTGTCTCTCTAGCTAAAACAAAAACCACCATTCATTCTTCCGATGGTTCTGAATGAATGATTTCACTGGTCATTCTCCATTCTACGAATGATATTTTTAACAACATTGCCAGCGGAGCAGGATATTATTAATATTTTTTTATTTTTTTGCTTATTTGTCATATTTTCTTTTTTTTTTGTTTTGAAGGTCCCAGCTTGATCTAACAACATGAATGTAATTCCAGCTTATTACCTAATTAATTTTTTTGTTTTGCTTTTGATAGGCCGGATGCCTAAACCAAATTTCTGTTTTCATCTTAATGAACTGAAGAAAAAAATGAGAGTAGAGTCTTTGTAAGTTTTTTCTTGATAAATTCTTAACACACACACACAATCGTAAATTCTGCCATACATAATTGGCTTCTCAAGAAAACCAAATGAATCGCAATCATCAACAACAAGTGACAGAGATCATTTTGCCTTTTTGATTGACAACAACACAACGCAACAAGTGAATATCCAACACAGAACAATAAGAACAGCAAAAATATTTTTCACCAAAAAGATGTCCCTAGGATTTATGAAGCAGCGTGTGTATCATTGTCAAGCAATATGTTTTCTTTTAATGACTTGCCATTGGCCATCTGCCTAAAATTCTTATAATATTGACAAATTATATATTTCTTCTGTACACGAACCTCTCTTTTTTATGGCTCAATAATAATTTGATTTTTTTTTTTTTTTTGGACATTTAGACAAACAAACAAATCAAATAATATCATAGCTTTACATACAGCATTCAGGTTAAATCAATCAGGTAATTTTTTTGTTTTTCTTGATTGAAAGTTTTTTCTTCTTCTTTTGGGTAAATTTTTGTACTGCTTAAATCACATGGTCGCGTGTGCCTTTTATTGCGACAATGATGACAATTCCAAGAAGAAAAACTTTCAATGGAAAAAAATTTGAGCATCTGAAAATTGGTTGTTATTGAAGTTGAAAGTTGTTGCCTCCTTCCTGAATCAGAAATGACATCATTTCCATTATCATCAATTTTATTTCTGAAAGATTTCAATTTAAGTTCAGTTTTGTTGAGTTTTTTTTTTTTTTGCTACCTGGTTTAACTCTAGGGATAAAGCTAGAAAAAAACTGTTTTAAAAAAACAAAACACGTTTTTGGTTAATTTTTGTTTTCCTTGAAACTTTTTTTTGGTTCCATCAGTACTTTGAGTTGTTTTAAGAAAACTATCAACAAATAAAAATACATCTGCTCTGTATTTAGTCTGGATTATATTATTATTATTATATTCTGGGACTTGAGAATAAAATGATTTTACCTCAGTTTATCATTTTGTTTGATCTTGTATCCTCCTATGGCTCAGAGAACAGAAAAAAAAATTTTTGGTAATTGAAAACAAAAATCTTAATAATATAATATTTTTGAATGCAAAACAAAATACTTGGGAACTTGGGGTAAAAATGATTGGTTTTGGTTGGCTTGGTGAGACCAATGACTAACTCTACAAATCAAAGTTTGGTTGCGTGTAGTTTTTTTTTTCCTACTACTCGCGTCGTGTATACGTGCTCATTGGAACAGATGTCTTCTTGTTTCGTTTGCTCGAAAATCTCTTAAGTCTCGAAGGTTTTTTTCTGGCTACGGAACACAGAGGTTTCTCCCAATAAAGTAATCTCAATCTGTTAAATATAGAAACGTTGGTTTGTTCATTCGTTGGTTCGTTCTGTTACCTTTAACACTTGGGACACATCTGAGGTCACACATACAGACGACACATCAATTTTTTTTTTCTGCCCTTTTGCCCTTTGGCCTCTTTTTTTTTGCGCAACAAATGCTTAGAAACCGTTCAAGACGTATCTATTGATCCATTATTATTATTATTATTACTATTATTTTGTGACCAAAAGGTCAATTTAAGGACGCTCCAAATACGAAATTATCAATGAAGTGCTTCTCTATCCTGCTCTCATTTTTTTTTTCCGAAGAAACAACAACATCTTGTGTCTTTTGTTCTCTGATCCAATGACACCTCCATTTGACATCATAGAAAAAAAACTAATTAGGCGCGTGTCTTTCTTTAAACCTGATTTATTGTTAAAGTTGATGATTTTTGTTCTCTTTTCAATGGTCCATTCTGAAAACCAAAACAAAAAAATATTAGAAAAACAAAAGAAAATAGTTTTTTTTCTCTTGGTTTCTCAGCTTTACCTGAAAAAAAGCCAGCACAAATGTCCATCTTAAATAGAAAAAAAAAGTTTAATTTATCAAAGAAATTAAATAAAAAAAGCTTTCCCATTGTTTTCTTATTTTAGATGAACTTAATTTTTACAAATAAAAAAAAACAAATTCTACACTCTTTTTTTTATTATTATTTAATAGAGAAAATAAAAATAAAAAGCTAATAAATAATAAAATTAATTAAATTCTTTGAAACAGGAGAGCCAATCTCAGGTATGTTTTATTTATACAACAGGTAGTTCTTGAAGAGAGAAACTTGGAATGTTGGTTGAAGCATCAAGAGAAAAAAATCTCAGTTCACTTTGTCAGTCAGAATTTTAAGAAAAAAAAAAAAAAAACAAACTATGTGTATCATAAATCAATCTTAAAGATAGTGGAACACACATACTGGCACTAACAACAACATTCCGCCTCGCTCATCGCTAGAGATTTCTTATTAAAATCTTTTGAGTATCGGTTTGAGAGGAAAATTGAGCTTTGTTGTTGTCGTTGTATGTGTGTTGGGAAAATAAATCTGACAAACCAACAAATTTACCCCTGAACGAGTCTAGCGAGTCAAGAAAATGTCATTTACAAACACATCGTAAGTCGTAAACATAATTATAATATAACAGATTTTTTTTTTGTTTTATTTTTAATTGAGAAAATCACCTAACCATCACAATATGAGCTACCAACACCAACCTTAGCGCTACCATGCCAAAGATACTAAAAGACAAAAAGTTCTCTAGCTGTCTTCTTTCCAGCAGAAAAATCTTAAAAATTTACTTTATTATATAAAAAAAAACAGAAAATATAGCTGGACAAACTGCCGCATCTTTTTTCTAAAAGCACACAATATAGTTTAAAAAAAAACAATAGGTTCTTCATTTATGTCCAGAATAATATTTTCTTCAAAGAAAAAAAAACTTTAAGAAAGACCAACAACCGGCAACACTCATAGTTCATTGTCATTTTAATTGAATAGAATAAAATTATCTAAATTCTTCTTTTTCTGAAAGTTTTTTTTTTTTTAAAGCTAAAAGTAGAAGAAGCAGTAAAAAAAAAATAGATAAATTTAGATAAAAACTAGTGTTTTTAATTCGACATTAATTAAAAAATCAAGTTGTTTATTCTAGTTGGTTGTTTGGTTAATTGTTCAATTCATAAAAGCAAACATTTTATAGAACGTTTGTGTGTGTGGGCTTTTGGTTCATAACATGAAAAAAGTTTTCTTTGACTTTTTTTTTTTTTTTGAATAAAACAAAATTCTATTCAATTTAAGAAACCTGATACAAAAATTTCAGAAATTCCAAACACCTTATTTAATTTTATGGAATTTTATTCAACATTGCTATTAGAATCTATTTGATGATTGTGTTGGTATTCAATCAATTAATCATGGATTGTGAGAAAAACAATCATTGAAAGTTTAGCTTGAATTGGAAAGCGGCACGAGGTTAAATCAATGGTATTCTTTTAAATCTATTGTTTCGTTTTGTTTCTAATCTTCTTAATCTAATTTCTGACCAAAATTTACCTAACTGATCAAAAGCTTACACCAAAGTACCTTTACCAATCCACAGTATTTTTTTTGTATTCATTGTTGTTGACAAAACCGTTTTCCCACCTGAACTAGCTTTATTTCTAGCTGATATTCGGCAGAAAAAAAATACTAATAATAAACACAGATACACTCGGGTTTATAAGGAAGGGCGATGGTAAGCAAATAATGTGAACAAGCTAATAATAACAACCTGACAATAAAGTCAAATAATAAAATTTTTTTTTTGTAAATAAAGTTAATTAAGCCCTAGTTTAACAAGTACTCAAACTAAACAAGTATAAGAAATTTAGCTGGTTCTGTCTTTGAAAACATGTATTCCGCACTATTTCACAGCGTTTTTTTTTCAAATAATGGCAATTCAATTTATCAACAAGAAAATAGAACCAAGAGCTGATTTAAGTCTTGCCCATTTTTTTTTCAGATATTACAGATACTTCAGGTAACGCGAGTCGAACAGATAAAACACCATACAATTGAATTATTGTGTCAAAAATAATTTTAAAATTTTTATTATTTATTAGATTTAAAATTTACACAAATTATTTGGTGTAATTGTGTTCAAGATAACTCTGATATATGATGAATAGTTTGTTTCTTTGTTTTTTAGAATATAATGTTTAAAAAAAAATACAAAAATTTATCTCTAGGATCATAAAAACTAGTTGAGTTTGGTTTAGGGAAAGTTTTATTTCAATACGGTGTTTTCCCAATGACTTGTTCATTTCACACCAATTTTCAATCAAAACCATTTATGGATTTGGTAATAAACTTTTCGACACACACAATCACTCTATTAGTCTGAATTAAATTGAAATAAAAATATATCTTGAGCCTAATTTTTATCAAAAAACGATCACTATTTCACATTTCGAGAATAGAGGCCTTCTAAAATCAAAGGAACTAATGTGAAGTAAATGGCAACTTGTGCAAGCAATGGGTGATGTATCAAATTAATGCATCCCATTTCATGATCATGGCGATAATTCTTCTGACAAATTAAACAAGTGATGATTGAACAAGATAATAAGACTATAATTTTTTTTTTTTTGACGTGAAATTTAGATAATGTGATATCTAGTCAAATAGAAAGAGAAAAATTCATTCAAAAAAAAAAAAAAAAACTTTATCAAATGAAATGGCTTAACAGAATTTTTTTTTCTTTCAGAATGTGTCGTGTGTCCCAAAGCAAAATTAAAATTGCTGTAGATTTTTTTTGGTTGTTTTAGGGGGGTTGATTGGTTGATTGCCGAAGCAATAAATCTCTTTTTATTATTTTTTTTCTCTCTGTGATGAATCTCCAATCATGCAAATCAAAATTGATAGTGTTATTTATTTATTTATTCATTCATTGTTTAACATGTTGCCATATACATAAATGAATAAATAAAATAAATTTGACAAAGCCCAAATCATTCATTATCATTCTAATTACTTTGATTTGAATGATAATTATTTTTTTTTTTTTTTACCTTCTAAATTAGATTCTTATTATTATTATTGTTTGGTATTCACCTTCTTTTCGATAATCTATCGAGAATTTTTTTTTTTCTGATCTCAATAAAAATCTTTTCACGGCTATATTGGTAACAAAAAAAAATCGATTAAAAGTTTGGTGTGGTAAACGTATTTCTTTTCAAGGATAATTTTTTTTTTCCAAGATTGATAAGAACTTCTTATTTTTAGGTAGTTTTTTTTTAAAGCTAATAATAGAGAAATGTAATTATTGATTCGCTAAAGGCGAAAACACCTTTGCATGATATGGTTGTATCTGATTGAAATAAATTATTATTTTTTACCTCTTTTCTGTTTGTTTCAATATTTATTCAAATAATAATCAATAAAATTATTATGCGATTGATCTAATAATGAGCAATTTGCAGGGCATGCATAAAAAAAAACTATATTATTTGAATAAATGACCGAGTTTTTTTTTCTCAATTTTCTTATTCCATTTGGTTGAAAAAAAGATTCTAATGAAAATTTATTTTTTTGATTTTGAAAACAAAAACAAATAATGGTAATGTCAATATAGTAAAAGAAATTTGACCCAATAAATGTCGCATAACGCCTTGAAGTGTGTTGGTCTTGTTTTGTTTTGTTTTTTTCATTCAAGCAATTTATCTTCTTTCATTTCTTAAGCATTAGAAAATTGGAAGATAAAACCGTTTGGGTTCGATTATAATATCATGCACCTATGGGTGTTCCTAGCGATATGCACATAGTCGAATAGTTTACTTGTATTCACAGAAAACAGAGAAGAAGAAGAAGAAGAAGAAAACACACCGCGCACGCGATGAGACTTGCCATTAATATTGGTATTGATAAATGAATGGCAGGACAACAACAACATATGTCACTGTGCTGGGTTTTTTTTTGTTGTCCTCAAGGAAACCTTTTTTTCCAAGATTTTTTCTTTGAGAAATAATTTTTTTTGGAAGACCCAAACATGGTGATACAACAGTGTGTGTGTGTGTGTGTGTCATACTGTCAACAACCTTTTCTTAACAGCCTTTCTCAACAAGACAAAAAACACACACACACACTCCTTGAAGTGACTTGTGCCGGGTTCCTTCAACCAAAAATAAGTCCCAAGAACAGCTGGTTCTGTTTTAGTATTTTATCTTGAAAAAATAATTGTTCAAACAAACATACATCAAACATGCGCGTCTTGTTGTAGGCCTTGTGTAAGCGGAAAACAAAAAAAACGTTACCAAATTATTTGTTTAATACCTGAGCCGGCGAAAATAACGACGAAAAGGAAAAAAAAAGTTCTGAACTTAACTCGAAAAAAAAACCGACCAGAATAATTTTTTTTTCCCTCTGTTCAGAACCAGTTGGATAATTATTGAAATAAAAAAAATTTAGTAAAAATTTAGAAAAAAATCAAAGCTAAATAATTCTTATTAAAACTTTTTTGTAAAATCAAATTTTTTCAAAAAATGAGACTTGACAATTATGAAGCCTATTATGCACAGAGTTTGTTCTTCACTACCACCAGTAAAAAAAAAAAAACTAATAAGATAAGATACAGACTAAAAGATTAAAATATGATCAGAAAAAAATATTATGGTGGTGGCGGCGGTGACCCCATCATTCTGCTAAAACGAAGCAAGCGGATACAATGATGATAATGCAGAATTTCTTATTTTCGCTTCACCAAAAAAAAAACTTTATGATTTTCTTAGTGTTGGCTATTTAAAAAAATTTATTTTACACCAAAAATATCCGGCACACATGTGTGATGAGGAACACGCGCTCGCTCGTGAATACGCACCAGAATAGGACAACCAGAGAAAAAAATACAAAAAACTATCGTTATATTTTTTGCATTTTTTCTGTTTTTTTTTTTTTTTGGTTTGGTTTGTATTTATTATCCTTGACAAAATAGTTGCCTACTACTACTATCAAAAACACGAATGTCGATTGGGTTGATGGTTTGAAGAAGATCTTCACAGATCATCTTAAACACACAAATTCACTGAAAGTTGACTCATTAGTGGCCATATGGTTCGAGATGTCTCTTGATCTTATTTTTTTTTTTGGCAACCAACAACAGAAAAAAAAGAAGTTCAAATTGACCTTAACAGTGAATTGTGTGGATGGATGCTCGTTGTTTGATGTTTGAGGAGAAAAAAAAACGCATGCCGAAAGCAGTTTCTTTTTTTTTTTAGGAAGAATTGAACTTAAAAAAAGAATTTATTCATTTTTTTATTTTTTCTTAAACCAATATACACCAATATAGTATAGTTTTAACTAAGATTTTGGCCATATGCCTGATCTTTTTCTTGTTCTGTAAAAAGAAAAAACACACAGATTTGCTTAAGAAAATTGTGTGACAGACCTAGTCCAGACTAACTGAACTATGTTAAGGTTTTTCGCTTGAAAAAAAAAAACATTATCTCTCTCACATAAATGCAAATTTGACACTGTGTGTGTTTGATGTCGTACGTCGAAACATCCGTCGTCGGTCTGTTCGTTCGTTCGTTTTTTTCTTCTGTTTCATTCATTCAGAGAAAAGTTCTCAAATTAAAAAACTTTCAGACAAAACGATTGATTGATCTATCTAAAATTTTAGTAGTGCTTGTTCTTAAAAAAAAAGTCTCAAAGTTTTTTTATAAAAGACTATGGAACCTATAGTATAGATAAAAATCTAACCAAAAGTCTAATCAAAAGAAATTCACATCTTTGGGTGTTTGTTTTAATGCTTACAAAACCACAATACTAAATCTAATGGACAAACAACATTCAAAGAAAATTTTTTCAATTGAAAAAAATATTGATAAAAAAAAATTGTGAAACATTTAATTAATTAAAGTTTTCTGTTTCAAAGTTTTCAAAATCAAAGAAAAGGTTGAAAACTTTTCCCATGATCTAAATGGAAAACTAGGATAGGAGAGCAAAACCAAAAAACCAGAGTCGTCTTGTAGCTTCTAGCAAACTTTTGACTTTTTTTGAAGAAAACACTAGGGCCTAGATGAAAGAGACAGAGAGAAAAGGTCTTAGAGATACCGGACAGGTGAGAACCTAACTTTGCGACAGCTGTTTTGGTTTGGTTTGGTTTTTTTTTTTCATGTGAAGGCACGACCAAGCACATTTTATTTTTGTGTTTCGTCAAAAAAAAAAAAACTAAAGAAAGTTTTTTTCTTCTTTCTTTTTTTGACTAGCTGGGTCTCGGTGTCGTTGCACGAAACACGTTGTCTGTATCCATATAAATAAATATATTCAATAGTGCGTGTGGCTTCCACAGGACATTCACCACCACTACCAATAGCAACACATTACAACACACACACACACACATATGGTCCTTGTTCCTTGTGGCCTGCCATTTTTTCGTTCGCTTATCGATTAAAAAAGAAACAGGAAAATGAAATTGAAGATGAATAGAAGGAGAATAAGAAAAAAAACGATGAAAAACTTGAACAGTCTTTAATTTACTTAGAAACTAGCTGCTGTTGCTGCTAAGGATTTTGTTTTTTTCCTGACAAAGAAAAAGGTTCAAGAAAGGAAATGAACCAACCAACCAACCAACCAGCCAGCTTGCTTGCCCAACTTAAGAAGGAGAGGTTTTAAATAATAAAAAGAGCATGTGTGTCTATAGGTTTTTGACAAGAAAACCAGCATCTGGAACACCATTGAAAAACTAGGAAGCTCTGATAGGTTACCTTTCATCTCAAGATGTCTCAACAACAGCAACAAAAAAAACCAAACCATTGGTTTCAGCTTTGCTTGGGTTTTCATTTGTTGTTTTGTGACTTGAGTCAAAGTTTTGGAAAAATCATTTTCCTTATGTTCATTTCTCTCTCTCTACCTTTGAAAGTTGTTCATTCTAACATATAGAAACCAAGATTAAGATCATCATCACAATTAAATAATAAATCTGCTGAGATTAATTTAAATAAACCTAAAAATTAAGAACCTTTCCATTCTTCAAGAGAAATAGAGGAATCAAATGGAAAAAAAACTTGTCGGTTCTTTGTGTTAGTTTGCTCATCATATTAATAGTTTAATGACATTTCACGTTTACACACTAGCCATGTCTTAATCAGCCAGGAAAGGAACATATAGTGAAGAGATGATTTAACTTTTTTTTAATTATATCACATTTTTTTTCCCTTCTTCGCAATGCTATCAACGCCCGAGAAGAAAAGATTGTTCCTTTTTTTTCAACTGTTTGTATGGCCATAGGTATACCTGATTATTTAATGTTGATAACCGAGGAAAAAAAAAAAATTTAAGAAACCTGAAAGGAAAAAAAAATGAAAATTCCGGTTCACATCAGCTTTCAGATTTATTGGTAAAACTAAACTAGCCATGCTAAAAGGACAAAAAATTCTTTACCAGTCTATCACAATTCTGACCATTTTTTTTTTTTTAGTTGTCTATAGAAATAAACTTAAACCTTAAGCTAAAAAAAAAATCGATTATTATTAGACTTTGAAAAAAATCCCCAAAGGAATTGCTACTTGATTTGATCTTTAAATTATCATAAATTCTAGCTTGAGCTTCATTGTTTTTTTCCAGGTATTGTGAAAATTCACAACTTTTTTTGTTTTGTTTTGTTGAATGATTGTTTCTTGTTGAAGGTGATCATTGATCCCACCTCTCTCTCTCTCTCTCTCTCTCTCTCATCTTTCATTTGCTTTGAAAATAAAATTGCTTTTTTCTTCATTGTCTTCATCATTCTTTTTGTAGTGTTGTCTTGCACACTGAATCCACTGAATGGATGAGAGACCCAAAGCAACACAAATCAATGAGACAGACACTCGCTCGCTCGCTCACTCATTCACTTTAGCAACAAACATATGGCAACTTGGAAGAAAGTAGAAGCACAAGTCATCGAATAAGAAGAAAAAAAACTCTCCATTAGAAGCGTCTTTTCTCGTTGGCCAGATTGCTTGTTTTGATTGGTGTGTTGGTAGGTTGCCGTAAACTAGAGAGACCAGTAGCCAATCAAGCACCTCTCGACACCAACTAAAGCTAACGAAAGTCAGTATACGACTGAACTTTGATTCGGTTAGATCTCGATCCAAATCACTTTGTTAGTGTTTTTCTATCGTGTTTGCCAAATTTTTCAAGTTTTTCCTAGAGACGGTGGTGTTGGGCATGCAAAAATCATAGTTCACCTGTGTGCGTATGTTTTGTGTGTGTTTTGTGCTTCGATACCGATAATTTTATCGGTAAATTTTTGTTTTTTTTACGTAGAATTTCGATTCATCGACATTCCATTGAGAATTAATTTGTACAGTTTTTTTTTATAAATATAAAATAAGTGTTCTTATCTTCTGTTTGTTTCAGAATTGTGGATATGTGATAGAAAAAAATTTCTTAAATCCATTGACTACATTACTATGATTACGGAATTATGATCACAGCCTAAGCTAGTCGTTATTTGGTTTTCAATTGCTGATCTTATTGATCATCTACTAAAAAAATTTTCAACAACGAACAGATTATTTCAATTAATTTTCAAAAAATATTAATCATTCAATCAATTCAATGCTTCAGGGTGATTTGATTTGAAACATTTTTATTTTGAAAGTTTTTCCAAGTGAAAATTGAATTAAATAATTCAATTTTCATTACCACTTTCTCAACCATTACAGTCATCATGAATGAATTATTGAGAAATCGACTCGATACCAGCTCGAGTCATAATTTAATCAACACCGCCACCACCACCAAAGATAATAGTCAAAATCAACGGTTTTGTTGGAATTGTTTACCAATGACTTTAATTTCTTCTAAACTGAAAAATAAAATAATGGCTGATGCTACACATCAAACATTGCCAACAAAAAAACCACAAGTGTCATACATTTTTCGTTCCATTGAAGATGTAGATGACGATAACAACAAGTCTTCAAATAATGAAGACACAAAGTCAAATAATTTATTCAACGAATCATGTAGTCATCATAGTAATCACCATCATTGCTATAACAATAATCGATTTGATAAAAATTTACAATTTTTCAATAATAATCAACAACAAAAAATTGAGCAACTAGAACAACAACGAAGGCATAATTTACCACCTTTAACAAGAACTAATAATTTTAGTAACAGGAGTAATGATAATCATAGCCATAATAATAATAATATAATCATATTGAATGTTGTTTAATGTTGTCACATTTATTCATCTTACCACTATCATCGTTATTGTTGTTATCAACAACAAAATCATCAACAATAAAAACATTGAAAGCAGTCAAACTGCTTAATAAAATCCGATTCTTCATCATCGACCAAATAAAAACTTTAATTTGTTGTTCATAATTTTCTTTTTGATTATCACCGCTCTAATATCACAGGTAAGTCCATGTTTTTCATTAATTTTAGTTTTTCTGCTGATTTTTTGGTTATTTTTGTTGTTGTTGTTAATTTATTAGTAGCTTGATTGTTACCTGTGTCTCTTGTTGGTGTCTCTGTCACCATTATTACTATTATTATTGTATTTAGTATATTCGACACGTGTTAACAAGTCGCCTGTCTGAGTGTGATCGAATCTCTTGAGAGATGTATGGTGTGTGTGTGTCTCTCTCTCTCTTTCTCTGTTCGTTATTCACTGAATAAAATCTGCGGTTGGTTTTTTTTTAAATTCTCGCTATTCACCACCAATAGATATTTAGAACCACCACCGATACATTGATAGTAAAAATGTCCATCTCCAATTCTATACAATCGGTTAAATAAATTTGGAAGACGAAAAAAAAAACTTCATCGTTTTTGTTCGTTGTTTAATATTTTTTATTGAAAAAGAAAGAGCGTGGGAAAGACACACTCGTGAAAGAAGACGACACTAACTAACTAGGCGACAGTAACACAACAACAACAACAACATTTCTGAGGAGATTTTGTCCGTCTTGTGTCGCCGACGACGTTCGCAGTGTTGTCCATGTCTACCCAGATGAAGAAAAAAAATAAAATAAAATATTAACCACCACACCGAGATCACTGTTTATTTATTTTATTTAAAAAAAAAAAAAAAAAAATAAAACTTCACTTTGTGTACATCTCCATTCATTCAATTTAATAAGAAGGAAAAAAGACGATGAATATTTCAAGGTTTCTTTACTAACTAGCCAGCTTGTAGTTTAATTCGCATACCGCAAGAATCTGATTAGAGAAGAATTCGTTGTTTTTATTTTTTTCAATCAAGAAACGAAAAGAAAACGATGACCGGATAGAAGATTATTTTTACAAAATCAACAACAAAAAGGAAACTTTTCCAATACAAGTCATCATCATTAAAACAATAAAACAGAATAGTTCTATCTCAAGGCAAAACAAAACAGAAAAAAAAATCTCTCATTCACTGTTTCAAAATTTGAGATAATAAATTTGATTGTGATGCATTGAGATGATCATGATGAACAACCATCATTAACACAATCGATGGATGATACCTGTGATGATTCAAATAGGTTAATGAATCATTAAGATCAAGGAAAACTAAAAGCAAAAGTACTCAATCATCATGAACATCATTCTAAACATAAGTAGAATTTTTGTTTTGTTTTTTTTTTTTCAATAAAATCAATATTCTCTTGATATTATTTGATTTGATTGATGGAACATTTAAAATTTTTGAATTCGCAAGCTATTTACACCAAGAGTCTTCAAATAGTTACTGGGTGTTAGGTATATTTTTGTTTCAATTGTTTTAGCTTAAATTCTAGAAACGAAAATTCATTAAATCGTATTATCGCGAAAGCAATATCTACCTGTTTTATCATCGAGAATCATCAGGTTTCTTTTTTGGTTCAATAATTTTAAATAAACTCTTGTTGTGGTGTTGTTTGTATTGGTGTTTCTTGTGAATAATAATAATAATTTTTCACCTTTGTCATACGCCCAACAGATTGTTGTTTTTAACACTTAAACAATTTCATAAATAAACTAGAAAAAAAAATCAACGACCAATTTATGGCTATCTCGGTTATTGTAATTTTTCTTCAAATGGACTTCAATAGTTCTTTTGAACTGAAATATTATCGATCGGAAATAAATAGGCGACCTTTTTTTGTCTTCTTTTTCTTCTTCTTCTTCTTCTTCTTCACGGTTAATTCAATTAGGCAAGCTACATTTATTTTTATCGCAGTTAGACTGTGTATCGAAAATTATTGTTTCTGATACGTTGAAATGGTATTCTTTTTTAAGCTCACCGAGTCACCGAGTGGATAAGAACAATTTTTTTTTCTGGTCATCTATTCAGAATTTGGTGACCATAAACACACACACACGCACACAATCATGATGTGTGTCTTGTAGCCACTAGGAAAAATATTATAAATATTTTTAACGATGTAAATGGGCGATAATGGCAATACCAATACCGCATGATGTTCAATAAATATTGAGGCCGACGCCTACGAATTCGATTTTTTTTTTTTTTGTTAAATAATTTCAGCAAAACGTTTATTGACTTTGTTGACTTTTAGCGAATAATTGATTTTTATTGAACAATTATTCTAATTGTTTTTTTTTGTTCTCTCCTAAAAAAACAGGTATCTTGTTTAGGAATTTTCGAATTACGACTCGACAAATTTGTCAACGAACTCAATCGCGATGCATCCGGTCGATGTTGTGGCCACAATAATAACAATACCGATGCTACTATCGCTTTGTTGCCATCATCGGTTGCGTTCATCGACCACCATCGAAACAAACCATCACCACCATCGCCACCAGCAACAACCAACAACAAAAACACAATGCGATGTAAAATGTCAAACATTTTATCGTATTTGTTTTAAAAATTATCAAGCAAATATTGATGCCAGCTCGACGTGCCTTTATGGTGAACAAATGACACCTGTTGTGTTTAGTAGTACATCATCGAGTGATAATATTGACAATAATTATAATAATAATGTTGATAATTCAACAACCTACAACTATACCATAAAATTTCCTTTCAATTTTACTTGGCCTGTAAGTCGATTTTTTTTCCCTATTTTACCAATATTTAAAGTTTATTTTAAATGATTGTGTTTCGATAATGAATTTATTGACTACTTTTTTCCAAATCAAGCATAACCTAATTTATTATTTCAAATTTTTTTTTTATACTCTCAAATCAGGGCACATTCTCATTGATAATTGAAGTATGGAATAATGCCAGCATCCATGCACCTGTTAATCCACATCGTAAGTTCATTTATTCATATCTTAATTGTTTCAAATCTCAATACGTTCAATTCTAAATTCTAAAGTTTTCTGTAATATTTCTATTTAAAAACGTGACAGCTGATGTGTTTCGCTAAACACACACACACCTGAAACTTGAGAAATTTCTCTTTCTCAGCTGTTTGGATCGGTCTGATCAATGATGATGATAATGATGTTTTAAAGTGTTGCTGTGTGCGTTGCTGTGTTGATTGGTTTTTTTGTTGTTGTTGATTCGGCTTTAAAAGTTAGCTTGTTAGTGTCAGCTTCTTTTGACCATCACCAGTGTGTTTTCTGAGAGTCAAGAGACGAAAAAAAAAGCACACTACCTTTCAGCTTTTTTTTTATGATTATCTTCTTCTTCTTGCCTCTCTCTTAAAACATAGGAATATATTTTTTTGTTGTTGTTTTATTATTAGTTGCCTAGTGTGGGAAACTACCCTAAGGGTAGTTTTTTTTTTTTTTTGTTGTGCGTTCGTTCGTTCGTTGGTCTTAGCATGTTGTGTGTTGCATATGCACATCTAGCATATCTCTAGCTTGTCACCGATAAACGAATGAACTTTTTTCTTTCTTTCTTTCTTACTGCAACGAAACCACCATGTACTTGTTCATGTGTGTGTGTGTGTGTGTGTGTATAGTGTGCAAGTATGTTTTTCTTTTACTGGGATTTAAACTTGGGAAGAAACACACACACACACACACACAGGTTATACCAGACCAAGGTTTGTAACTCGACCATATTTGATATCTCGATCAAATAAAACTCAAACACAGATGTCTGGCCTTGCTTCAACCTGTTGTTGTTGTTCACGTTCAATGAATGAACAAACTAATTTTTTGGTTTTGTTTTGGTTGAAACACACGATGATCAGAAGCCTGGGATCGAAGGTTCTCACCAACTTTGACCCGCACTAGGACCATGGTTGACTTGTGTGTGTGTGTGTATTAGCTCTCTTTGTCACCAAGCAGGTGTTTTCCAATAGAATCTCAATTTAGACAGTGTGTAGTTTTGTTTGTTAAAAAAAAAAATTTTTCAAAAGTTCTTCAAAATGATTTTTGATTCAATTTTTCAAAAATATTGATGCTATTTGGTTGGATTTAAAAAAAAAAAAAACCCCAAATGATTATTTTATTAGAAAAATTTAAAAATTAATATTATTTTAGTTTTAAAATCTAGTAAAAAAATAAGTTGAAGAAGAAGGAGAGCGCTTCCCAGGAAAAAAAAAACGATATTTTTTTAAATTTCACCAAGTTTTTTTTCGTCTTGGTTAGTTGTTGTTGTTATTTTTCATCGTCCAGCTGTTTGAAATTTTACAATAGGCCTAGGCCAAAACCATCTGGCGTGTTTCCACCTTGAGTCTAGCTCATTAGGCATTATAGCCTGGACACTCAAGACATTGTTGTTGTTTTTTGAGAACCGTTTTTTTCACATTTAGAAAATCGAAATAAAAGCCCAAGGTTTTCTTGTTTGAAAGTCCGGATATCTTAGAATTAAGTTACAGGATAGGTAAGATGATTCAGTTCTCAAACAAAACTTCAAAACTTATTCAATAGTTTAAATGGTGTGAAAGAACTACAACAAGTTCATAGTCTGATGAATGATTGTTCTTCGAAAGAAAAAAAACAACAGCACCAGTGTGACAATATTCAATCAAAATAAAATAAAATCAAGCCATGCTCTTCGACCTTTAATGAAACACAGAAAGAAAGACAAACAGAGAGAAAGAGAAGCTTACTCTAAAAAAAAATTGGACCTTGCGTTTCGAAGTACACCCCGACCATGGACCGTGAGAAAATTTAACAAAAAGTGAGAGAGAAAAAAAAACTTTTTTTTCCTCTGGGTTATGGGTTTGTTGTCGAAAGATTGCAAACTTCATCATCTGCATCTCTTGCACTCCTTTTCCGCTGTTTCTTACTTTTTCGATGAAAATCTCCCAAGAAAAGAGATCACTAAAACTTAAACTCATTGACTGATTATTATTTGAACAACATGTTGATATGTTCCATCCACAAATTCAATAAATGAACTTAGTGGGTAGTGGTGGTTTGCTCAACAAAATCCATCCATCTACCAGTGGCATTTGTAGAGAAGAAAAAACCTTTTCATTGATAAAAACCTTGAGAAAGACTTTCCAAAGATTCTTATCTCTGAAATGGAGGCAATGAATTATAATAAGGAATTGTTTTTTTTTTTTTTTCTAAGACACTTGTTCAGATCGATCTAGTTAGGCTTGTGGAGCATCATCATCATCGTCATCAAGTTGATTGTCATTTTTCTTTGCTCTGTATGTCACACTTGTCGTTCTGTTAAAGATGAAGCACGCAATAGACTTTCATCGTCGTAAACATAATTATAGTTTTCTTCTTCTTCTAGTAATTCTTCTAGTCAATGGCTTTTTTTTTTATTCCGCGTTTTTCTTCTGAAAAAAAAAATGTCCTCTTGTTTCTCTATATTTGAAGAAAATAGCGGCCAAGCGTAGTTCCTTGTTAAAACAACAACAGCAACTTTCTTGAAGAATGAAACAATTTAAAACCCACTACTGAGTTTCATTTGATGTTGATTCTTTCACAAAAAAAAATAGAATTTCAGGTAAATAGATTGTCGCCAACGATAATTCTACCCTAATTTACTTTCTTAAACTAGACCTTAGTTTGCAAGTGGTCAAAAAAAACTCGACTTTTCTTGACTTTAGTTTTAATCAATGGCTTTAAGAGAGAAAACTTTCTTTTTCATTAATAATAAATTAAGTGTTTTTCATTCATTCATTCATTCATCATTTTACTTGCCTCTGAACAAGAAGAAAAATCACAAATGTGATCAAGCGACTTCAAGAAACTTTATTTTAATTTGATGAACTACTTGTGTGGACCAAGTTAGTTATCTAGTCGAGCGAAACAAATAATGAGAAATTCTTGGGTTCAAATTTCTCTTCAACCTAGAGGATCTTCAATTCTAGATGAATCTAATTAGAGGCACGCACAAATTGAATTTCAATGAATTTTTTCATTGTTATTGTTCAATAAAAGAAATTCACCAATGATTCGATTTATTGACAATCGATTGACTTTAATTCAATTTTTTTTTTCTATATTTCAAACAAGAATAACAATAGAATAAAATTATTAAATTATCATTCTTTTTTTTCTGCTTCATACAGATCTCACCACTAGAAGTTTGATAGTTCGATCATTTGAATCGCGACGCGATCGATTGCGAGTCGGTCACCTATGGACACATCAAAAAAGAATAATCAACCAAACTCAATTGGCTTATTCATATCGAGTGCTTTGCAACGATAACTATTATGGTGAATCGTGTACCCTTAAATGCACACCACGGGATGATCATTTTGGCCATTACAAATGTGGATCAAATGGTGAAAAGATTTGCCATAATGGTTGGAGTAGCGAGTATTGTGACAAACGTATGTATTTCATCCGGTATTCAATGGTGTTCATTTTTTTTGAATACACATTCTGGTATCTGTTACCGATTTGAAAAGAGGTCGATTTTTTCCCTAGAACGTTTCCCCGGAATAATGATCATGATGATGGTCTTTCGATATACATAATAGGCCAAATCAAATATTGATCTAAGAAATTTTACCGCGGTTCTCTTTCTCTCTCATTCTTTCTTCAATAGTTTTCGTTAGAAAGAAAACGCAATTCTTGTGATAAGTGGCAGTATACGAATTATAGTAAATAACAAAAATATTGTAGTAAACGTATAGATGACAACCGGACGTCCCGGGCACTGCGCTATCAAAAACTTACTGATAGAAAAAAAAAGAACTTTGTCATTTCTTTATTTTCCTTTCACCTCGGATATACTTTTTTTTTTTTTTTGGTTATTTTCCTTCATCATCAACCCAAACAAACATCGTTTTTCCCAGTACACGCATTTGTTAGATTTTTTTATTTTTTCAATTATTGAGAAGAATTTTTTCAAGGCAAAAATGTTTAGAATGGTAGTAGTGAACAATCATATGTTAGGTCATCTTATGAGGGGAAAGGTAAGAGAAAGAAAACTTTCCAATAATAAGACTACCTCTCTCTCTCTCTCTCTCTCTTGACACGATGTTTTTTTGGTTTGGTGTTGTGCTGTCGTTAAGATTTAATTGCACACCAAGCGGAACAAATTACTGCACTTTCTTCAATTTTCCTAGCAAGCAACTAAAAAAAATTCTCCAAGTAAAATTTCTTTTCACTAGGACGATGAAATGAAACAAATAATAATAATTCTAGTATTTCAAGTACGTACCTACAAAAAAATATGAATCCAAAATAAAGTAGAGTTTTTTTTTTCTCTGAATTGAAGAATTAATTCTGCCTTTTAACAATTTCAGTCATAATAAATAGGTGTCTAGGTGTTTTAGTGTGCGCGGACCAACTTTCTTCTCATTCAGTCCCTACTGTTTTTTTTTTTTTTAAGGAAAAAAAGACTCTTGTGGTTCTTAATCGTTTTGCTATTGTGATTAAGTTAAGACAGAGAACTCGAAAATTTATTATCATTTTAATGATAATGAAGTGAAATCACCAATCATCTAAGCTTCTAAAAATAAAATATCAAGGTTATCATCGTCTTACTTTTTCTGGTTGCGCACACACCATCGATTACTGACTCTCCAAAAAAAAAAAAAATCAATTGGCCCACCGCCGAATGAGCACTTAACGTGTGCTGTTGATTTAATTTTTCAGCACCTGAAATATTTTTTCAAAAAAAAAAAAAAAAAAACTATTATTTGATATTAATTTTTTTTTTTTGATAATTTGTTAACAGCCATTTGCCGGTCATGCAACGAGACAAATGGAAACTGTATCGGACCCGAATTGTGCAGTTGTAGACTTGGTTGGTCAGGAGAAGATTGCAATCAATGTGTCATCTATCCTAATTGTAAACATGGTTATTGTAATGCACCAATGGAATGCATCTGCAAAGAAGGATGGGGTGGATTGCTTTGTGACAAAGGTAAAGTTTAGCTTTATTATTCTAATCAATTATATTCCATTTATTTACTTGATTTTTCTTCTTGATTAAAACCAAATGAAGATCTCAATTACTGTACAAATAATCAGCCCTGCATAAATGGTGGACTGTGCACCAACACTGGGAAATCAGAGTTCACCTGTCAGTGTCCTCCAGGGTTTGCTGGAAAGCATTGTGAAAAAGTGGTCGACAGTTGTGATCTTTCACCATGCCTCAACGGTGGTACTTGCAAGGTATTGTAAATTTTTTTTTTTTAATTTTTCCATCGATTCTCTGACAAATTGAACAAGAAGAATTGAAGCAAAATTGATTCAAGACCCAGAGAAAATATGATCGACTAGACCCTAAAGATTGCTATAGCTTTATTATATTAATTTTTTTCTTTTGTTACAAGACAAATAAATAATGTGTAATAATAAAGCCCAGATGGCTATCCTATGTTGTATGTTCTCATGTAGTCATTAATATATCTGCTTGGCAATGTGTATATATCGTCCATATGCTCTTGATTCTTCAAAGACATTGGTCTTCGTAGGAGTTTGAGCACGTAGCACTTAACCAGAATAGGCACATATGTTGCACATTGATTCACACACGCACTTTTATTTTAAAAAAAGAAATTTTTTTTTTTTTTGCACACCTTTACGTTTTCTGTTTCAATAGAATTCTGTGCGTGTGTTAGTCACTTGAAAATGAAAATATAGCGCAACTAATTTTCTGACACTTTTTGTTTTTGGAAAAAAAAATAATAATCGCAATAATAATCAGCTCGTGTGTGTGTGTATAATTCTAGAAATTATTTCAGGTATGCGTGTGTGTGTATGCCTATTGAAACACATACACACACACACAATGGCAAGCACATTATTTTCTCGACGCCGCCACCATCATTCTTCAATTTGGAAATCTTTTTTGGCCAAAATTGATGGCGATGATGAGAATATGACTCAGTTGAATGAGTTTGTTAACCAGTGAACGATCGAACGAACGAACGTGCGCCAGTCATTCAGCCATTTCAACGATTACAATACTAATTTTTTTTTCCTTTTCTCGGTCTTTCATATATAGATAGATGGAGAATATTGAAAAAACATTAAACACATTAAAAAAAGAACTCACTTTCATCAATTCTTTCAATTTCAAATTGACTGGCTGGCTTTCCTGTCAACAGGCCTTTATGTATTTTTTTTTTTTTTTTAATGTATCAAACTAGCTAATAGATAGATTTGCTTTTTGAATTATTTAAAAGCATTTAAAAAAAAAATGAAATTTGCCACAAAAAAAAATCATCTTAGAGAGATTTATCAAGTGGAGAATGGCGCGTTTTCTCTCTAAATCTATTCTGTCTTTTTGCTTGTCAATATTTGCTTTGGGATAAAAAGGTCTTGTCAAACTTTTGACACTCATACGCATATCATAATTTGTGTGTGTGTGTGTGTGTGGGGAGTAATTGAATTTTTTTCCTTTTCTGCCACAAAAATCAAATAATAAATAGTAATAAATAGTAATTGCTTATTTTTAAGATTAGATAATGGCCAGAGACTAGCAATAGTTTTTTTTTTTTTTTTTTGTGCAATGCAATACGAATACTGTTGCCCGATTTCTGGAGTTGATTTTTGTAAATAATTTTTTTTTTTTATAGTAAAATCAATATATAAATAAATGAAGTTTATCATTTTTCAATTTTTGTTATCTTAAAAAATTTTATTGATATGTTTTTTTGTAAATATTTTATATTCTGCAGATGCAGAGTATTTTTTGTTCATATTTTCCCTGGTTTTAATAAGTTTTGAAAGTTCTTCAAAAAAAAAAACTGAGAAAAATCTTCGATCAGATTAGTTTTCTCTGATTTTTTCCTAGTTTTTTTGTTTGTTTGTCAAGGATTTCCGATCGAATAAAACAATCTTTTAAATGTTTCTTTTTTTTCTGTAGAGTCAAACACCATTGAATTACACTTGTGAATGTCCAGCTGGTTATCATGGTCGACATTGTGAACGTGTTCTGAATGCCTGTTCAAACAGTCCCTGTGAGAATGGTGGCGAATGCATCGATGGACCTAGCGGTTTTTTATGTATCTGTAAGTTGGGTTTTTCCGGAAGCAAATGCGAGACACGCCAAAAGGATTGTATGCCCAACCCTTGTTTGAATGGTAAGAAAAATATTTCCTAATAATTATTCTGTTTTTAGAAAGAAAAAACTCGAATTCTAACTTACTAAATTTTTTCGTTTGTTTTTTTTTCGCAGGAGGCAGTTGTTTACAAGATAAATTCAATACCAATGACAGTTACACATGTCAATGTCGAGCCGGATTCACTGGAGATCATTGTGAAACTAACATCAACGATTGTGAATCGAATCCATGTCTGAATGGAGGAACTTGTTTTGATGAAATAAACTCATTCCGATGTAGATGTGCATCAGGCTTCGTTGGTGAAATGTGTCAAATGAGCATTGATAATTGTTTGATGAAACCATGTGTCAATTTTGGAACATGCATCAACCGCATCAATGATTATATGTGCATCTGTCCACCTGGCTTCACTGGAAAAGATTGTTCTATAAATATTGATGAATGTTTCAGTAATCCATGTTTTAATGGTGGTCATTGTATTGACCAAATCAACGGATACAAGTGTCGTTGTTCATCTGGTTATACTGGGCAGCACTGTGAATATTCAAATCGATCCCTGTTTCCACAGAATAACTCTTCATTGCCACCATCATCACCAAGAAAAGGGAATGAAGAACCGGCTTTCTCCTCCAATCAGTTATCAATTATTATAATTGGATCAATCGTACTTCCTTTAATAATAATTTTGATATCGATTTGTGTTATATTTTGTCGTCATCTAAAAACTCAAGGAGTGAAAATCCGAGCTAAACGCGAAGAAGCCGAAGCCAGACGCCAAAATGAACACAATGCCATTATGAACAATAAATATCTTCATCAATATGTCAACAGGTCGGCTGCCAATGTGATTGTCAACACTCTCAACAGGCCTGCTTCATTACATCAATTGAATAAATGTCACAAAGTCACCAACGAATATGTTTTTGGAGAGCATTTCAATAAATGTGCGACATTACACAAAGGCTTCAAATCAATCAATTTAGAAAAGGTCAACAACGAATCTCACTATTACCATCATCCTCATCATAATCATAACCATCATCAAACTATCAATTCAACCACTGATGATCCTTATAGTCATCAATACGAAAGAATCATGCAGAAAACGTGTAATCTTCTTTCAAACAATCTAACTCGTTGACCGCAACTAGTTTTGTAAAAAAAAAAAAAAACCAACATGAAGCAACAAGTCCAAAAAAAGCAGTTTCCATTGTTAAATGGAGAAAAGCGTTCTAGGTTTCAAGTGATATCTTTGCCACACGATTGTCAAATATCCAATTGCAACACAAAAAAAAAAACGGCTCGAAATTGCTTCATCATGTGATATTTTCAAGGAAAAAACAAACCAATTCAAAAATTCAAGGATAAAAAATTTTTTAATTTGACTAACAGAATTTAGCCCGATTTCATTGATCTCGCCTTATCTTTCCCGATAGCAGAATGTGATTATTTTGTTTTTTTCTCTCTTCTTCATGCAACAACTTTTTTTTCTGGAATAGCGGTCTCAAAATGATCTGAATAGATGAAACCGAATGCCTTGAAAGTACTGCCATGAACCAGAAAAAAAAAAATCTTGTTTCTTTGATTTTTGAAAAAAAAACTTTTTGTCTATTTTTAAAGAATTGTTTGGTGTTGGTTAGTTGGTTAATTTTCCTCTGCTACACACAATCCTATCAAACATTTTAATTATTATTTTAAATTTTTTTTTTCTGTTTTTCATTTTATTTTAATTTATTTTAAATTGTTCATCGAGCTTTTCATCCATCCATTGGTTCATCATCATCCAATTAAGAATAATCAATCGATTTTCGTGATGTCAACCACATCACACAAACATTAAACTCAAAACTTTTGTAGATTCTGTTAGCGCCATCATATTACAAGTTTAACACAGTTTATTTAATGTGTGTTTGTCAGATGATGTGTTTAGACAAAAATTTTTGTAATTTGTTTTATCGCTCAAAAACTCTTCAATCATCGCATGGTATATTGAGGTTTCTCAAATATTCTTGATTTGTAAATATATCAGAGAGGAGAAAAATCCATCTACTAATGTTTTGTTTTATATTGAACGTTTTTTCTCCTTCATCTTTTTGTTCCTTTCAAACTGTCAAATTGGAAGTAAATTCAATCTGATTTCAAAGAATCTTTTTCATTATTTGTATTTCTATTTCCATATTTGAAACTTGAAACAGTATTTATTATTTGTTGTAATGTATATAGAATCATTGTAATGTGAAGAATATTCTTTTTGTTCTCATTATTTTTTTTTTGTACAAATAAAAGATAATTCATTTAAAGCAAATGTTTCAGTGTTAAATTATTGATTTGTTTTTTGAACGGTGATCAAATTTAAAATTAATGTTTGTTATTTCTAGAGGAAATTATTCCTCAAAACCAAAAATCATCTCGTAGTTTTTTTAACATTATTAGTTTCAATATAAAGGTCTTAGAAAATATAATTTGCAGTCATAAAAAAAAAACGAAAAACTGACACTAGTTTATCGACTTTTTCTTTTGGCTTAATGATTGAGCCTAGAAAAAAGCAATAAAAATCTCTCAATATATTGAACGATGAAAAAACTATCAACTCAATTGAAATGTTCAACTAGCACGTTATTTTTCTTTGCTGTTGTTTTGTGGCTACTGTTAAAAAGAAGAACATTAACTTTCAGTTTATATTAACACACTTGGACGAATTTCGAATTCAAATGAAGCCAAATTTTCTTCAATGAAATAAAAATCTTTTCTCTCTCTCTCTCTCTCTTTCTCAGTAACTTCAGTTAGTAAAACGATTACGGTGGTTCAAAGTTTTTTTTTTAAACAGAAATTCAAATAATGAATAAAAAGAATTTGGGTAATCTATTTGGTAATGAGTGACAGTCATGTATGTCTCATTTGACAGAGACCCATTTATATATTAGTGAGCTGGACTTTATTTTGTTTTGGTGTTGGAAAACGGCTTTGAACTAAAGAAAAATAATCTGTTGAAAAATAATGATCAATTCTTTTTTCTTTTTGTCAGGCTTTCCACATGACGCTTTTATGACTCTCGGTACCGAGACAAAAAAAAGTGACATATCAAACGAAACGTTTCAGATACCAAAAAAAAAAAAAGATATTAGGGTCTTATTTCTATTATTTCAGTTAATTTTTTTTGTCTATTCTAATTTTCTAAGCCAGCATGTTAGGAATCGATGCAAAGATGAAAAATAAAACCAAAAAACTTATTTAGTTTTTTTCAGCAGTTTCTAATTTTAGTGTCAAAAAACAAATTTTTTTTTTCAGAAAAATAGTTGAAAGTTTTTGTATTGATCTTCTTCATTAAAAAAAAAAAAAATTCTGCGGAGTGTTCTAATTTTTTTAAATACTAAACCCTGATGAGAGGCTTCCATGTTTGAGAAAAATTTCAAAATGAGAGCAGTGTATTTAGAAAAAATTTGTGAAAAAAAATGTTTATCAAGCAAAAAGTTCGAAACCATAATAGAAGAAAACAATGGCTTGAGGATGAGCGAGAGATTTAGCATATTTTTTACCTGCAAGTCTTGAAACCGCTATCTTTTGACTTGCTATAACAACCAAAAACAAAAAGAAAACTATTTTGGTATTGAAACTATTTGAGTTACCGAAGGAAAAGTCGGTATTGTCTTCAATAGAAGCCTTGAATGAACAATCGTTGTTATTAAAGACAAAAGCAGAAGTGCATGCTAATAATAACATCTTATCAAATATATTCCATGTTTGTAAATACTACTTGAAGCCGAAAACACAGAAAGATTTTTTTTTTTTTTCGGAAGCAACTTTGCCATTGAACTATTGACGGTATTTGTCAAATAATAATATTCGTAGCATTTCACTATTATTTCGATTCAAACAAACTAATATATCGACTTTAAAGCATTGGCTGCCTTTTTCTTGTTGACAATAATGAATGAGATGGAAGTTTTTTTTTCGTTAGGTTAGATTATAGTTGGATACAAGTTAAGGCATCCCGATACCGGGGTACCGATTGTATAAATTGTGGATATCAAATAAACAATTTTTTTATATTTAATCCTCCATCTTAGAATATGTTTTGAATCATAACATTTTGAACATGAAAACGCAAAATTCTTATCTTTTGTTTGTTGAACACAAGTAGTCTAATAGCTTAAACAAATCTTCTACCGATTGAAAACAACTAACTTCATTTAAAATGATATAGTTTTTGTAGTTTTCTTGTTCATTGTTCACCCAAAACACAAATCAAGCAACAAGAAAAAAATTATATTGTTTTTGAAATGTGGCACGCATACAATAGATTAGATTGATTCTTGAGACAATTAGACTCGTAAAAAAATTAAAACAACAATATCACTGATAAAACTAATAGAAAAAAAGAAGCTTAGCTATTTCTTGTTCTTAGTTTTAATATTTAGCTTTAGTTGTTAATTTATTTTGATGTCGTTGACTTGTTGAAATTGGTTCTATTTTGACTATTTTTTTTTTTGTTGTTGCCATTTTCTAGAATTCGTTAGAATTTTTTTTTTTCTCAGCACTTTTCCCATATATCGTTGGTTTCTGGTTATGTTTTTTTTTAGTAATTCTATCAAATATGTGTTATAGTTGGTTAAATGGTTTGTTTTGTATATTTCAGAGGGCAATTTTTATTGCGTAATATTATTAGGCCTAATTAAAGAAGTGTTGTTTTCATGTGATTTAATTGCCTAAACAAAAAAAAATTATAAACCAAGCACGAGACGATAAAACAAGTAGAACAAAGTTGGTTTTTCGAAAATACCCTAGCAATAACAATTTTTCGTGTCTTCTAAAACCGATGTTTACATTGGCAGAAAAAAGTTCGGCCAAATTTCAAAAAAAAAAGCATCAAAATCATTGTGTGAAAGCTGGGATCGTTCAATGATGGCCAAATAAAAATAACAAAGAAATACATGCACTAGATCTTTCAACAATTCTTTGAAAGAATTTTCACGTTTATTGTTTTTTTTTTTTTTGGTTAAAACGTGTTGTTCAATTTATTCAACCTCTTGGGAGAAGATTTTTTTTTCAATGACAGAAAAATGTTTAATCATGTTCTAATATTAGTTTTTTTTCGAATAGAAATTTAAAAAGCAAACAGCACCTGAAAAACTAGGAAATACTCTAACGCCCACATTTGATGAACGAAATTGGTAATTTATTGAAATAAATAAAACGATTTCATCCATTCCGGGCATACCGGTTCTGCATATACAAATAATACAATTTCGGTAATTCGAGTTTCATTTAACAATATAGCTTGAACTACTTTTGCCGTGACATCTAGTAGGATTTTTTTGTTTATTTTCTCTTAAATAACGTGTTAGAGGCAAAAAATTAATATTTTACAATTATAACTGTACATTAGAAATGAGAGTTTATCAAAATAATATTTTCCAAATTTAATAGATTTGATTTATTCTACAATATACAAGTCTTCTTTGGAAATTTTATCCTTTACAATCTTTTGGTTTTTTTTTAATTAACTTTCAAAACAACCTGTTGATATTGAATCAACAGATTGTAAATTTTTTATTAAAAAAAAATTCATAAGATTCGAAAACCAGGTTTAGTTGATTTTTACATGCCGAAAAAATGAAATATTTAAAAAAAACTGCAATCATCTTGTACCCCAATCCAGACAAAAACTGAACTGATAAAAATTTTAAATGTCAATTTCAAAGATGAAAATTTATTTCGAACAAAAAAAAAAATTAGGCTTTTGCGTTTCGAAAGCAAAAAAAGAGAATCAATTCAAACGCTTCTTTCCTATTACCAAAAGCAAACATCTCCTCCGATCTGCTACAAATGATAGTTGAATTAAGAGAATTGAGCGTTTAGCTTGTAAAAAAAACTCGAAGCACTCTTCACAATGTTCGTGTAAATGAGAACCAAAAAAAAAGAGTTAGTTTTTTAATTAAAGTTTTTTTTTCGTTTATTGAGAAATATCTAGATTCAATGATGTAAGTAAAAGGAAAGAATGAAATAGCATCAACAACAAAAAAAAAAAACCTTCATCAAACGAGCGAAAACATAAAGATTATTACCACTTATTATCATCAACATTACTATCATCTTTTCACAAACAAACAAACAAACAAACGAGAAAATCCAGCATAAGCATCTATATCTTTTGTCTAATTTTATTTTTATTATGGGCACATTCAGTTTATTTCGAAAATGAGTTTTCATTCTATGAGAACTTGTTTGTTTGCTCGTTTTTTTTTTTATTTTTATTCATTCATTTTATTATCATTTAATTTTATATATTTTTTTTTTTTTGTTAACTAATCACTACCAGAGAAACTGCGGTAGAACAGAAGCCAAGAAGCAAGCTACATCATCAGTAATTGGAATGCACATAAAACTTTTTTTTTTTTAATGCATTTCGGGATTTCGAAAAAAACATGTTTCACAGCGCTTTATGTCATACGAAAAAATTATAGGGATGCTAAAGAATATAAAACAAGTTCATTGTTTTGTTTTGACTATTTGTTTTCCATCATGTGTCGCCAAAACTATTATTTCACACAAATTCTAAAGAATTTTGTTGTCTAGCTTTTTTTTTATTCTATCTCTTGTTATGTTATTTTATTTTTATTTTTTTTGTAATCATTAATGTCTTTGAAGGGGTTGTTTTTTAAATATATTGGTATGATAATTGGTTGAAGAGCTCGATTCAATCAGTAAAAGTAATCACTAATAAGTGAAAGTTATCAAACTTTTTTGATTAACACACTTTTTTCAATTTTTTTCACAATTCAAATTTTTAATGGTTTTTGATTTTCAAAAAACTTAATAAATCAATCATCAAGTAATCAAATATGGTTTTTAAATCATTTTAATTATTCAACTCTTGCCGAATAGATGATATTCATCTCAATCAATGAGATTTTATGGAATGGACAAAAATATTCTCAATGTTTTACAAGCAAGATTCGATAGGTTTTTAGAATGACGAATTTTAATTGATTTGTATTGAGCTTCCAATATAAAGCCTAAACTTTTTATATTAGCAAACAGAGAAAAATTTGAGAAATATTGTTCAAAAGGTTGACAAAAAAAAACTCATTAACTGTTGCGAAAAATAGGACTATGGGATATTCATTATTATTTTGACGTATTGGATATTATGTGGCTCAAATGAGCTAATATTTCCAGCTCACACAGCATAGAAAAAATTATTTTCGGCTTAGTTTTCTTCTTCTTGAGAGAAATCTCTGATTGAATAGTTGTGTTTATTATTCACAAAACTGAAGCCAGTTAAATAAACCTTTAGGTTGAATTCAGTCTATTATTCTTTTCTTTTTCTGATTTTGTGAATAACCTTGGTACTGATTGAACTCGATAACTTTAGAATAAAATTATACAAAGTATTTTCAAACTAAGAGAGAAATAAATGATTTAAGAAAATCTGAAATTGTTCACATACTGTGTGATAATAGATAATAAGAATATAAATCCCCAAGCATTGTGAATCGCCAACAAGCTGTAGTTGTTTCCTATCATTGCTCATAGTGATAATAATGATAATTAACTGCTTTTAAACTTCAACCTTATTGATTTTTTTTGATTTGATTTTTTTTTCGATTGTTATTCAAGAATCGGTGACGTTTGATTGATAAATCGATCCGTCGATTACTAAGATTTTGAGCTACTACTAATTGTTACAAAATATCGATCAAAACAAGAACCCACATTATGTTATAATCGATTATTGGCTGGAATTCTTTTTCTATTTGTTACCATTGGTGTCAATTTAGTCAAATCATTATTGAAAAAAAAACAATATAGAAATATAAAGAATTGAAAGGAATGGTCATGCGAAAGCACATCGGCACACACGATAGTAGGGACGCCGCGTCAAAATCACCAAATCAATCACTATTTGTGTCATCATTGTTGAAAATGTTGAGTTGTTACTCGCTGTGACAGTGACGTCTTTCATCAAATCAGACCGCCAAAACTGAAAGAAAAGATTTATTTCTTAGTTTAAATTTTTTCTCCTTCAAAACAGAAAGATTTTGGGAAAAAAATGTCATTTCAAACAATTGTGACAAGACGAGAAAAAATTTATCAAGAAGAATACACAACACATAAAGTACAACAGAAAAAAAACAAAACATAAGAACACAACAACGAAAAAGAATTTTGTCTCCACAGCAGGAATCTAATTAGCAAAAATTTTGTTGAGATTTTAAAACTTTAACCAGAACTTTCTCTAAGGCACTCACAGAGCACGCACACATACAATAGGCTCTGTTTTATAACTCATACTGAACGTGTTTAGGTTAAATAAAGCTCAAATGAATGGCTGATATCTCTTGTGATTTGAATTGTATTTTATTGAAATAGATAAGTTGCTTTCGATGGGTAATGTACTACTAATAAATTTCTTTGATCTTTTCGTTAATGAACCATCGCTTAATACAGTTTTTTTGTATGCCTACGTTTGTTTTTTTTTTTTTTTGGCTAGTTTCCATATACACATTGCTACATTGTACGAAAAATGAATTCGATTGACCAGAAAAACAAGAAAATCTTTTTTTTTTAGACAAAAATAGAATTATTTTTTAGCTCATTCTAGAGAAAAATGTTCCTCTTAAATAGACCACTTTATTTGCATGCTTTTGGGTTGGTTTCTCAGAAATAAACAAATGATTGCTGTTAATAAACGCGAGCTACTACTTGAGAAAATTTTTCATGAAGAATTTTAGGTTTGGAAAAAGATACACTGAGACACATTAAACACAAAAAAAAATTATTTAGTAACAAAGGTTCGAATTGATATTTAAAAATTTATAAAACTCTAAATGATTATTCAGCTATTAATCTAATTTTCTAAAAATTTAAAAAAAGAGAGTTACACGCTATGAATAGTTTTTATTTCAGAAATTCTCAATCGTCGAGACAATAAAGTTATTATTGAAACATATTATTAATTGATCGATAATAACGAATCATTTGTTTAAACTTGGCATTTAAATGAATTTTTTTTAAAGCAATAAACACAGAAGCTAGAATAGTAACAAGAAGAACAAAGCTACCATCAATATAAAAGAAACAAAGGAAAAAGAGAAAGTGGAGCTTTATTATTATTTAGTCAATGATGATTTTTTTTTTTTGCAAAAAGAAAATGCCTGGTTGGGTGCCATTTCTGTAAGAAAGGCTATAGTGATGTTCTCCGATGATTTCATTCCCATTAAAAGGAATTTCTTTGCCAAAGCAAAAAAAAAAAAAAAACCTCACAAGAAGACCCGAAAGAAAGGTGTTGAATAAATTTTGATTAATTTTCAAATAGATGAGTAAGACGAACAGAGCAGCCAAAAAAAAAATAAAAGAACAATGAATCGTTAAGCGAGAGCATAAGAATGAACTGTCTGATGAATTGATCCAAAATCAAAACACCAAAAGCAATCACGAACGTTTTTTTTTTTCAAATAGTTATTATTTCGAATTTTTTTTATTAAAGAATATATGAATACTAGAAGAAGAAATAAGTATAGCAAAAGAACAAATAAATAAATATAGCAAATACCAACAAATAGAAAAAAAAAGAAATACCACATAAATTCGCAGACATTTTTTTTTTTTTGCCATTCATGACATTCACCACAACATATAGCTAACAAAAAAAAAAAAAAGACAGAGAATACATCGCACATTTTATGATGTTCGCGTTAAAAATGAGAGGAAAAATCGTAAATTATTTTCCTACTTTGAAGAACATTATTTGTAATAATATTCATATTTTTTTTTTTTTTTCAATGAATTCGAAAAGAAAGAAAACTCTTCTTTAGAAAAAGACTCTTGCTTTTATGGAAAAAAAACCCCATTCTAAACAGATAAATGATTGAAAGAAAACAATAAATTATCATTTTGTCTTCATAATTACTTTTTTATTATTAAATAATTTCTTTGATAATTTTATCAATTTGAATAATAAAAAAAATTCAAGACATTCATCTCATCAAACCTTTGGTAGTGTTTACATAAAAAATTATTTTAAATGAATAGTTTTTTAAATTTCTGTATGTTTGGCTATTTAAAATTTTGAAGCATGAGAAAAAATCTGGTTTTTTTTTATTTAAAATAAAATTGATACAGTTTTTACAAAATTCAATTAAACGTAAACTGTATTGCCATCTATCAAAAAGTATTTGTACCAAACATTTTCAATAAAATAAAAATTTTTACATGAACTTATAGATGGAACTACTGTAGTTTTAAAAAAATAAATAAATAAACCTTTGAGAACCTGTGAATAGTAATAAGTCCTTGTCGCATCCTTTAGTTTTTTTTTTAAAGAAAACTGAAATATCAATAATTTTTTTTTTTAATCTCAGAATAATTTTGTTCCTTAATTTAAAAGCTAAAACTGAGACGAAATGTGTAGTTTTAAAAAAGACATATCAATAGTTGATTAAAACAAGGAAGTAAATAGAAAGTTTTCATGCATTGACAAAGCACAAACATTTAGGTCAACAGTCATTAGTTGAACTCAAACTCAATTCAGATCAAACTCAATCTAAGTTTTTGTAAATTGAAAAAATAAAAGTGATTTTAAAATTTGTTCTTTGAAATTAAGTTTGATGATCATAAAAACTAGAAATCTTTAAAACAATTCTTGAATTAAAATCTGCATCTGGAAAGTAAAAAATTTGTAAGCAAGAAGAAAAACATTCAATATAATTACCAATTTATACTGCAAAGTTTGAATGCTTTAAATTTTGATTCTAATAAACAATTGAAAGTGAAACATTTCGAATGATAAGATAAATTTACTCGAACAAGTAACTGCATGTGCGTATTCATCTTAAAATATAAAAATAAATTGCAATCAAAACAATTTGCCTTGAAAGTCGAACAGTAGAAAAAAAATCGAAAAAGTTTGCTCGGTTTTTTCCTTTCGAAGAGATTCTTTCGAAATGTTTTATTGTTTGAAAGTGAGTTTTCAGTGATGTTTCATCTACGCATCAAACTAGCAACAAGAAAATAAAACAATGATGAAGATTCAATTCGCTGAAATTTCAATGATTATTTTTCGATAATCTATGGAATGATGATAACCTATGGAATTTTTTAATCAAAATTGAAAAACTTTCTACTAAATATCAGAACGAAATTTTAAGAAGCTATAATTTTTGAAAATAATTGTCAAGCACTAATGAGAAAGCGATCAGAATTTTTAATGAGTTATATCTGTTTTCGAACATTGCTTTACTTTAAAGAAAAACAGCAAATTATATCCGTGATGATCTAATGTATGTTTTAAATAAATTATGTCCAAACTAACCTTTCTTTTCTGTTTGTTTACATAAAATTGTCGTTTTTGTAACAGAAACCTTCAAAAAAAAGAGGTACGGCTTATTCAAATTTGAAGTAATGAACAACAAGATTAACATCATACTTCATTCGTCATAAATCAATTTTAAATGGGAAGATTGTTTTAACGTTTTTCCCCAACTCTTTTTTCTGTATTCATTCAATTAATTATTCTATGTGTGTGCTTTCTTGCTAGCCCAAACCAATCGATTAAATCATTTCAAGCATGCAGATCAGCTGATGAAAGTCAAACTTGATCATAAAAACTTCGTTTTTCAAGTTTTAAATAAATTTATCTGTTTAGATAAGCAGAAAAAAAACTAAATTTTTGGTCTTCCAGTTTTGTTTCTTTAGAAATTTATAGCAAAAATGTCAAACGGAATCTGGGTGTTTGGCTATGGATCACTCATCTGGAACCCTGGCTTTGAATTCACTAGATCACTGGTTGGTCAGATTAAAGGTTTTTCAAGAAGATTTTATCAAGGTAGCGATTCGCACAGAGGATCAATTGAAAAGGTATCTGTGAGAAATTATTTTTTCAAATATGAAATAATTTTTTTTATAGCTGGGCCGAGTTGTTACTCTAATTGAAGACAAAAAGGTAAGAATATCTATTGATATAAACTAATAATTGAATTGACTAAATTTTTGAAGGGTTCAACTTGGGGAGTTGCTTTTATGATAGAAGATGAAACAACGGCATTTAAATATTTAAGTCATAGAGAATCTTCAATTGGAGGATACACGACTATTCAAACAACTTTCTATCCCAAAAATAGAAAAGAAGAACCATTAGAATGTTCGGTTTACATCGCCTTGCCAAATAATAGGCTATTTTTGGGTCCCAATTCTTCATTCTCAATTGCTAATGATATTGCCTTCGCACAAGGCCATTCCGGCCACAATGTTGAATATTTATCAAGATTGGTTGCGTTCATGAAAATTGAGTTACCGCACATTTTTGACGATCACCTCGACTGCATCGAAAAGGAAGTCAAAAGAATTTTAGAAAAAAAAAATATAGCGCTGTTGAAATTGTTTAGAGAAGGAATTGATTCTTGGCTAGAGAATACAATATTAACTGAAGACGAACACGATGATGAACAAAGCTTTGATAAATTTTTGAAAAACTTGACTCAGTTCAAATTTATTGATACTATTCCAGAAAATCATTTGCGTTGCATGAAAAAAATTTAAAACTTTTTACAAAGCAAAAAATATTATTATGAGAATAACTAATTTCATTTGATAATTGAAATAAATTAATTTTTTTATTTACTTTTTTAAATCCTACTTCAGTACATTATCATTTTTCTTCTCAAATTATTGAAAAAAATTACCTAAAGGAGCTATTTTACTAGATGTTGAGCTTACTAAAGTTTAAATAGCAGAAACCTAAAAATTCTGCTTTGAAATTTCAAAAAATTGAAACAAAAATTTTGTTTATTTTTTTTTTTTTTGCAAAAACTATTGATTCAAAAGCAAGTTCTCTGATATTTTACCAGAATCATCATAAAAATGGACAAAAACCTTCCTGAATGGGCCTATTCAGAAAAGGTTTCTGTTCGAGAATTTATTGATCAATTTTCTAAAAACTTATTCGAGGAGCTCAAATGGCTGAATTGTACTAATTTAACAGAATTAATTGCTTCAGATTCGAGTATGCCACAGAAATTTATAAAATCATTGGAAAAAAATTTGGATATTGATTCACAAGTGGATTCAATTCTAAAAGAAACTTTTTCTAAAAAAATTGATGAAAATTTCAGTCAAATCGAGTGGGAACAAAAGAAATTAGATCCTCTTCGTAAATACCGCCATGAGTTCATCAAAAAACAATTGTTTGTTTCAGAAAAGCATAGTGTACAATGTGATCATCAAAAACCATTGGCCGTTTTGACTGTACAAATTTTCAAGCCAGCCCTGAAACTCAACTTGCGTAGCAAATTACTATTGGATCGAGAAATTCAAGTTTTATCGTGTCAATCGTTGACAGTGTTACGCGACTCATTTCTTTGTATTTCAGATTTGATAAATAATCGAGATTATAGCAATAATCAATCAGAGTCTTTTCCAAAATTTTCTAAGCATCAGAAAACGGGATTTTTTTTAATTGAAAACACTTTTTTTTACGATGATCGAATCGAGCATCAAGCTTCTTTAGATTCAACAATTCAATGGACTCGCTCTCGTGTCGGTGATGGGACTATTCGCAAAGAATCAATGAGCAGAACTAAATTTTCCGATTTGACTATTCGACTGGGCTATCCCTATTTGTATATGCATCGAGGAAATTGTGAACATTTGTTAGTTTTCACGGATATCAATTTGTTTGAAGTAAATGTGCAAAATAATTTTGAAGAATATCCAAAATTGACTGCATCAAGTCATTGGCATACCACCAAATGTCAAATGTGTAGCCTTTATTTTGCCAAATGGATGACAATCGGAAATCAACGACTACCAATGTCGCCATTTTATTTTTGCCACAATTGTTTTCAAACCTTCAACTTTGATAGAGAAATGAACAAAATTGGTAAATTTAGGGCATTTCCTTTATTTTTTAATTATAACTGAAAAGTTGAATTGAGTAAAAAAATTTTTAAATGAAACTATTTTAAAATACAAATGAAATTCGGATTAAGTATGAAATATTAAAGTAGTGAAGTTTTTGAAGAAACTAATCTAAAACTAATCAACTTCTTCCATTCGCGAAGCATCTGCAGCTTGTGCTTGACTATCAGGCAAGGGTTCTTCGGCGATGTCACCTTCAACGGCATTCATATCATCGTCATCAATTCCGAGTCCAAGTTTTATCATGCGATAAATTCGTGAAGCATGAATTTGAGGATCTTCTAAACCAAAGCCAGAACAGAGAAGGGAAGTTTCGAAAAGAAGATTAACAAGATCTTTAACTGATTTGTCATTTTTATCGTCTTCAACTTTTTTGCGAAGAGTTTCGACAATTGGGTGGTCAGGGTTAATTTCAAGATTTTTCTTGGCTGCCATGTAGCCCATTGCGGAAGAATCACGTAAAGCTTGTGCTTTCATGATTCGCTCCATATTAGCACTCCATCCATACTGACTAGTGACAATACAACAAGGAGATGAAACCAATCGATTTGATACTAATACTTTTTCGACTTTTTTGTCCAAAATGTCTTTCATGACTTTGCACAAATCTTCGAATCGTTTTTTCGCATCCTCAAATCGTTTTTTCTCTTCTTCGTCTTCAGGTAATTCGAGACCTTCTTTGGTGATTGAAACCAATTGTTTGCCATCAAATTCTTTGAGTTGTTGCACACAATATTCATCAATTGGTTCAACCATATAAATGACTTCAAAACCTCGTTTGGTGACTCGTTCAACAAATGCCGAATTGGCAACAACTTCTTTAGATTCACCAGTGATGAAATAAATATGTTTTTGATTTTCTTTCATTCGTGAAACGTAATCTTTTAGAGAACAAATTTCTTCACCAGATGCTGACGTATGATAACGCAAGAGCTCGGAAAGCTTTTTGCGATTTTGGGTATCTTCATGAATGCCAAGCTTGATGTTTTTGCTAAAATGTTCATAAAACTTTTTGTAAAGTTCTTTATCTTCTGCCAATTCCTCAAAAAGTTCTAAACATTTTTTGACGAGATTTTTTCGAATCACTTTCAAAATTTTGTTTTGCTAAAAAAACGAAAAAAAATGATTAAACAAATTTTTTTAAAAAAATGAAAAATTCTTACCTGCAACATTTCTCGAGAAATATTCAATGGCAAATCTTCACTATCAACAACACCTTTGACAAAATTGAGATACTCTGGAATGAGTTCCTCGCAATTTTCCATGATGAACACTCTTCTTACGTAAAGCTTGATGTTATTCTTTTGTTTTTTGTTTTCGAACAAATCAAAAGGTGCGCGTTTCGGAATGAAAAGCAAGGCTCGGAATTCAAGTTGACCTTCTACAGAAAAATGTTTGACAGCTAAATGGTCGTCCCAGTCATTAGCCAAACTTTTGTAAAATTCGCCATACTCTTCCTGAGTGATTTCATCAGGATTTCGCATCCAGATTGGTTTGGTTTTATTAAGTTCTTCATCTTCGGTAAACTTTTCTTTTATTTTTTTCTTTTTTTTGTCCTTTTCTTTTTCTTCATCGACATCTTCAATTTTAGGTTCATCACCAGAATCTTCGGGTTTATCTTCCTTCTTTTCTTCAGCACTTTCTTCTTCATCATCTGAAACTTCTTTTTCACGTTCTTTGATAACCAATAATTTGATAGGATAACCGATAAATTGAGAATGCTTTTTGACAGTTTCTTTTATTCTACGTTCTTCACTATACTCAATTTGATCTTCTTTGAGGTGAAGAACAATTTTGGTACCTCGACCCAAAGGCTCTCCATGATCTGGGCGAATAGTAAAAGATCCACCAGCGGAAGATTCCCAAATGTATTGCTCATCATCGTTATGTTTTGAGTGCACGGTAACTCGATCGGCTATCAAGTAAGCCGAGTAAAAACCAACACCAAATTGACCAATCATAGAAATATCTGCACCAGCTTGAAGTGCTTCCATAAAAGCTTTAGTACCAGATTTTGCAATAGTACCAAGATTGTTGATCAAATCAGCCTTTGTCATACCAATACCAGTGTCAATAAGAGTCAGAGTTTTTTCATCTTTATTCGGAATGATTCGAATATAAAATTCCTTGGTGTCTCCAAGCTTGCTGGGATCAGTTAAAGATTCATAACGGATTTTGTCCAAAGCATCTGAAGCATTTGAGATCAATTCTCTAAGAAAAATTTCTTTGTTGCTGTAAAAAGTGTTGATGATCAAGCTCATCAATTGAGCTATTTCCGCTTGAAAAGCGAAGGTTTCAATATCTTGTTCTTCAGGCATTTTTCAGATGCAAGAATTCAGATTAAAAATTGAAATATAAATTTACAATGAAATAAAAAACGTGATAAGATGTAGCGCGATCAATGACTAACACGAGAATGATGAAGTGCACCGCGAGAGCACGTTTATTTAAAGCGCTGAGAAGTTTTCTAGAAAAGTCTATGACTAAAGTCGTTTTTTCCAATTGAAATTAATGGTTCAAATAAATTTTTTTAAATAATAAATGACACACCAAAACATCCTTTAGTTAATGAAAAATTTTTTGATATCAAATTCATTAATAATTATTATAGATTAATGGTAGAAATCTTTGATTTTATACTAGGAAATGGAAAAAAATTTGCTAGAATGTTCGAGAAAATTCGGTAAATTTCTGAACGACTTCCTTCGAGAAAAGCATGCTAAAAGTTTGTTAACTATATATAACCACTCCCTTTATTTTCTCTCTCTCTCTTTCTCTCACACATGTCATTGTCACACAATGAATCATTAAAATAAAAATGCTTTTCTCGAAATATTTTAAATAAATAATAAAGAGAAAAGAATAAAATTTATTTAAATAAAAAAAAATGAAAATTAATATTAAAAGTATGTCATTTATATTTCCAACAAACAGAATATTCCTTTTACTTGAGAATTTTTTAAGGTTGGACCTCTGTAGCCACTTGGAAATGGGTAGCAAATGATGATAATTGCGGAATTTGTCGCAATGCTTTCGATGGTTGTTGCACAGATTGCAAGATACCTGGAGATGATTGCCCACTAGGTCTGAGAATCTTAATAAAATGAATAAGTTTCAAAATTCGATTAGTTTGGGGTAGGTGTACGCATTGTTTCCACATCCATTGCATCATGAAATGGTTGACATCTCAAAACGCTCAACAACAGTGTCCGATGTGTCGTCAAGAATGGGCTTTCAAGGAATGATTACTGAATAGCAAATCATTTATAAATCTATTGAACAGTACTTTTTCACAAATCATTGTGTTGATTAATTGTAAATATTTTTCTTAATTTCGAATATTATCTGAAGAATGACAATGCTTCCTGAGAAACTTTAATAAGACGCGCGTCATAAAATAAAATTTTTTCAATCAATAAAACAAATTAAGTTTTTAAAATAGTTTTAATTGATTTTAAGGTTTCAAGAACCGTTCAAAAATTTCAATGTCTTTTTTAGCATTTCAATTGACCGATATGCAATCAATCCTTTTGAGTTTTTACATTCACGAATGTCTTTGGATGTTTTTGCTTTATATTTAATTTGAAAATCATCTAAATCATTGAAGATTTCTTTATGAATTCTTTCAAAGTTATCAAAACATATTATTCCTCCTCCTAGCGAACGTAAAACAGCATGTCCAGCACAAGTATCCCAAAAATAAGTTGAACGAGAAGATGTTAATAATAAATCTGCTTGACCGATAGCCACTGTCAATATTTTATAACCTGCTCCAGCAACATAAATAGTTTTTGATAAATGGTTTAGCTTATTCTTTAATTCTTGGGTTTCTTTGTTCCCAACTAAAATGACACCTGATTCAATTTTTTCCGAAGCCAAGTTGTTATGGCGGATTCCGTTTATATTGAATCCCCAAAAGTATCGTCCTTCAAAAATACTATAAATGGAATTTTAAAATAAATTTTGTTGGAAAAAATCTTACTCGCCGGTAATTTTTTTAAAGAATGGTTGATTGATAACTCCTAGCAGTGGAATCCCGGTTTGAATGTCGAAAACACCAAACAAACAAGTTACGCATGATAACCCATGAACAACGATTTTTTGAGAATCGTTATCTTCATATTTTCCATTTATGTATTCCGAAGTTGAATCTGAGCATTGAGAGAGTTTTTTTCATTTTTAAATTTCAATTTTTATCACCTACCAATTGGATCTATCCAAATAGCAATTTTTGTTAGATTTAAATTAAGGCCGAAGCTTTTAAATTGTTTTTTCAATGTTTTTTCACTGTAAATTACTTTTATTAATTTTTGTGCCATATCGAGTTGATCAATTAATATAGAAACTAGCATTTCAGAAGTTTTATTTTGATCAGAACTTATTTCTACCAAAATATTTTGTTCCAATTTGTTTTTAAAAAGATTGTTTTCTTCACCGTAAACACGATGAGAAAGTGTCGGAAACTATACGAATAATTTATAAAGAAATAATTTCAAAATTAATATCTAGCAAACCTTGTTCTCTAAAAAATGTTTAGCCATTTCTTGTATTAGAACATCGGCAAACGTCTTAAAATCATGTTTTAAGCTTTTCGACTCGTTTGTTTTCTCTTCTATCAAACTTTCGAAAATATCTTTACTGTTCTCACGACATATTCGAGAAATTTCAGCAGATTTTTCAGAAATATCAATCAATTCTTCAAGTAAACTGTGAACTGGAATTTCCATTTTTTTATACTTAATGCTTTTCTCTGATCAGTGATTAAACAACTGTAAAAAAAAGCCAACATAATTATTTTTCTAATGGTTGTCGAAAACCTCTCTTTTTTATAAGTTTTAAAGATACTGAAAGAAATTTCTAATCTAAAAGTTTCGTAAATAACGAGAAAAGCAGAAGAGATTCAGTTTTAGAAGCAAGGAAAAAACTTTACAGCTGAATATATGCTATGTACTGTTGAAAATACACCACAACCACATATATAAATGTATTTCATACGACACTCCTATTTAAATTAAAAGACATGAATTTATTTTTTGAAAGAGATAACAACAAAAATTTTTATAAATTATCGATTTAGAAGTCGATGTTTCATCATGTTCCGAATGATTTTGTCTTGAGTAAAGGTGGTAAAGTACTGAATATCATTTGGGGAGTTATTTCTACTATCACCATTTCATCCAGGCTAAAGTTATCCATGAAAATGATATGACGATAATTTTCCAATTTGGAAACACAATTTTTATTTAAATTCAAAGCGTATAAGTTGTTATCATCACTGAGCAAAACATTATTGTTGGTACCAAAAGCTATCTGCTTCATAGGCCAATGTTTATTGAAACTTTGGCATTCTTTATTTTCATCAATTTTGAAATCAGTCAGCTTATAAACATTAGACATGCTTAATGAATCAAGATCGTAAACACATAGCATCGAATCAGCAAAAGCGATCCAAATTTTTGAATTGAACTTATTGATTTTGATGGCACATGGTAAAGATAAGTTAGAAAAAGAATTTAACAGATCGTAGTTTTCAGCATTGAAAACCATTATGGTGTTCTCTTTGTCAGCCAATGCGAAAATTAATCTTTTATTTGAACAAATAAATTGATGAATCCGATTTTTCAATACACGCTGAAATTCTGAAATCACACCAAAAGAGTCGAGCTTGAATATCTCAAATTGACGGCTATAGCATATGACAAAACGATCAGTTTCTGGAATAATTTTCAACTTGTTGACGTTAACAATAGGATCATGTAAAACTTTAACTTTAGTTGTTTTGTTTTCGGTCCAATTTATCACTTTTAGATTGTCATAGTTGCTATAAATTAGCCATTCAGCATTGAAATCAAAGGCCAAAATAGGTTTTCTTGATTTTATTTCTAATAGCTTGACAGCGTTGTTCAACAATTTTAACCGAGATACATCGACGAAATTTGAAACAGAAAGTTGCAATGATCCTTCATTGTTTGTTGCATCTCCTAACATCCAAATTTCTAATAATTTTTCGTACATTAAACAAACATATCTTTTATCTTTTGTTGAGGTTAAAGCAACTTTTTGCGAAAGATTAGTTAGATGACTGACCATAAGAGTCGGTTTATCTAAGGTCATATTTAGTACACTATCAACACCTCCAGATAGAAGCCATTGGTCAGCAAATGTCAACGAACGAATATCATGGCTGTGTGGACGACGTTTTGTTGATATTACCCATGATTCATTAGGATTGTGAATCCGATTGAACTGAACGATTGTTGAATCTACGCCTGTCGAATAGATTGTATTCTCATTAGATGAAGCACATACACTTAGAACGTCCGCTTGGTGGGCTTCATAAGCTTGAATCAGAGTAGATGTTTTGCCATTCCAAAATGCAGTTGTACCATTAGAATCTCCACTGATGATTGTAAAATCATGAAGCACTTTTAAACACCAAATCACTACATCTGTGTTTCCAACTCTTATAAAATCTACACATCTTGAGTTTTGGAAATTCCAAATCTTTATGTAATCAATGCTCCCACCGACTAGAAAAAGATCAGACTTGTCTTCTGATTGAAACCAGTCTAAACAAAGAATACGCTCCTCGTGTTTGCTCATATGTTTTTCATATTGTAAATCTTCAGACTCAATTTTATAAACGTGAATGAAGCCATTTTCAGTTCCAACTGCAATCAACTTTGAATCAAAAATTTTTAAGCACCAACAAGCATCAGAATTAACACAATAAAATTTTTTTATCCTTGAATTTGCCAAATCATATTCATTCAAATAAGTGTTTAGTCCACAAGAAAACAAACGGCCTTCAGAAGACCAAGCAATAGATTCTAGAAGCGATAAATTTTCTGGATCATCTTCAATTGTTTGCTCTAAAAAAGACGCTTTCTGTTGAAAATTCCAAATTTCAATCAAACTAAGCATATCTCGTTGTGAAGGCTGAAACTTCCGAATGCGTCTTCGTAGTAAGGCGATTTTTTCATTTTTTGAATTATAAGCAATACAATTTATGGAGTATGGTTCATTTATGTAAAACCGAACCCGATGTATTTTAGAGGAATTCATTTTTTTACTTATATTTAGTTTTTTTTTAAAAAAAAACCTTAAAATAATCACGTGTTTTTTCAGAAACTTTTTATAAAAAAGACTTGAGGGAAACTTTTTCATATGATTTTAAAAATTTCAAAAAAAATGTCTTATGGAAACAAATTGGATTTAGAATTGTTCGATAAAATCTTGAAATTTTGCTCGAACAAACAATATTTTATTTGTTTTCATTGTGTTTTAAGATTTTTAAAAATATCGGATGTTTTTTCTGATATAAAAATCAATCAAATCGTGTTAAATTTGAATATTCTTGATAATCTCATAAAGTTCAATGAAGTATTTGCTGGTCTCGCAAAAATATGCTATTTTTGTTTGAATCTGTTGAAAGATGATTTTATTGAACTTCAAACTATCAAAGTTGCTAGTCACGTTGAAAAGTCGACAGGTTGGAAAGATTTTCATTTACACACTTCACTGCCAGTAATGATAACATTTCGGCATTTATATTTTTCAAAAATGATCGGTCTCAATCACGATACAGATGTCTTTAATGTAAAAGAAGTTTTCCGGGTACTTTTAATTCACCAAATTGAAAAAATACTTAAGATGAACCATTCATCAACTTCTTCTAACAAAATAGGTAAAACTTTTGCTTTTATAATTTATTTTATTATTAATTTTTTAAAAGAATTAACTTTTAATCATCCTCAAAACGATTTGGAATGTCGAACAATACGTGATTCTTGTTCGAATTTTCTTTTAAGCAAAAAACTAAAAACTTCCAATAATTTTTCATTAAACCATACTTCTTTGTTAAAATTTTTTGATTCAACTGACTCGGAGAGTATTCTAGACAAATTTGATCTGATTCATGTCGATAATCTTTGTCATTCAACTATCTGTATAAAAAATGAGCCACTTTATATTGCTGGTCGATATATGAAGTATTCTCGACAACTCTCTCAAACTCCATGGATGGTCAATTCCAATGAACATGTCATGTTTTCTGTTCAAGAACGTATCATTTCGATTATTACTAATTTTATTCAGTTCAGTGATGTCAAATTTAGCGCATCTGGTCGAGAAGATGTTGACGTACGAATGTTAGGTAAAGGAAGACCATTTTTATTAGAATTTATCAACCCTCGTTTGTTATTTGAACCAAATGAAGTCGTAGAAAAAATTCAAATTCATATAAATGATTCTAATCAAGATGTTCAAGTTAGAGATATACAGTTTGTCAAAAAAAATGATGGTCAGATTTTTTTTGATGATAAAAATCAAGATACTTCAAAAACTTATCAAGTAATATTTTAAAAATAAAAAACTAATTTAATAAAAAATATTTTTTAAGGCTCTGTGCTGCTTGAATAGGCCCTTAACTTTGAATGATATTGAATTTTTGAATTCCATTGAAAATATTGTAATCAATCAAAAACTCCTATCAGAGTTTTACATCGAAGAACTTTGATGGAGCGAAAAAGAAAAATTTATAAAATTTGGACCAAAGATATCATGACAGAGAACTTGAAAAAAAATTTGAACCATATAAAGATTATTTGATCAACTTGTTTCTTAGTACTGAAGCTGGAACTTACATAAAAGAATTTGTGCACTCTGATTTCAATCGAACCACTCCAAATTTGGCATCTTTATTAGGCTGTACAGCAGACATTATTTGTCTCGATGTTTTGGTAAATAAAATTTTTCAAACAATTTTTTTTTCAAAAATTGTAATTTCTAGGAGGTGAAATTAGATTGGCCTCCATCAATTGAATCTAAATGAATGTTTTTTCAATTATAAAATTGAATACAAATTTAGTGATAATATTCATTCTCATCAAAAGTCAGTAAAAATTAGAAAGATTCGAACATGAACTTGAAAGATTTATTATTTTATGCATAGATCCCAAATGTTTTTTTTTCAATTTCAACTTTTCATTTCCTTAAAATTGAATTTATTTTTATACACGATTTATATAAAATGGTGTATACTTTGGATTTTATTTTTAAAAAATATAAATTTTCTTTAAAAATTAGTGTTTAATAATTATTTATTTGAAAAAATTATTCCTCAAATTTAAAGTGATTCAGAATAATAATTAATAATCGATATTTATATATTATTATAACTGAAAAATTTGAAACAATTCCGCATAATTATTAACTTTATTATTTTACAATATGAATCATCGAAAGCATTATTTTTTCTCAATTTTCATTTTAGTAATTGTATTAGAAGAAAATTTCGTAATTAAAACGTTATTGTTCAGAGGAGTTATATCGCGAATATCAACCAACGCTCGTTTTTCAATTGGTGTCAGTGAATTCGCCATGTAAACTGGTAATTTAAAAAATTCGACAAATTCTTGCATATTGTTCATTTTTGGAGAAGCTATATCGTCTCGCCAGAAAACATTTTTTTTGCCTTTAACTTTTTGAATTATATTAGAAAATTTATTTGACATATCGAATGATAATAAGCCTAAGCCATTTAAAATTTGATGAGATTTGTAAATAAAATTAACCATGTCTGATGAAAAATCTTGAACAAACTCAAATTTCAAATATACTTCTTCACTCATTTTGGTAGAATGCTTATCATAAAACTTGGAATCATTAGCTTGAACTAAACTGTTTTTTTCGACAAAATAACTTTTTACAATAATATCATCATTAGTTTTACATGATAAATCATATTCAAGCTTTTTAATTTGTGACTCATTTTCATCGATTTCTTTCTTAAGTGATGATTGCAAATTGGAATAATGCAATTTTTGACTGTAAATTGAATGCAAGTTTTGTTCACTTTTTTTTTTTTCGTTTTCTTTGTCATCTGAAACTTCATTGGTTTGTTCTAAAAGTTTGAGTCTTTCGTTATCAAATTTTCGAAACATCAAACGAAGCTAGTGACAAAATGAAAAATATAAAATACTTTTTTAAAGGTTAAAATAAAACTTACATCTAATAATTTAAGATTATGGTGACAATCTAAATACTTAGTTCGAAGGTTCATTCTTCGTTTAAATAATTCATCAAGAACATTTTTAACCGAATGAAGTTTTGCTAAAGCATCATGAGATGTGATTATAGGATCATCAGGAACCGATGTTTGTTTAGTTTTTAAATTACGATTTTCTTGTTCTAAAAGTTCTATTTTGCCCAAAAGTTTGTTTTTTCTTGAGCCATCATATCGAACATGTGTTTATAATCACGAGGCTGAACGCTTATCGAAATATTGTTCTTTTTTACATTCAATTGAACTCCTTTGGCTCGTTCCGCGTATATCAGAGTATTATGAATTTCTTCATATTGATGTGCTGAAGGTGATATAGTAGCAATCATCAAAGTTTGACAATTTCCGCCAAGAGAATCTCTTAATATCAATGTCAACTTGGAGCTTCGATATGGAATGTAAGAGTTTTTTTTATTGTTTGCTAACGCATTGATACAGTTTCCTAATGAAAGTAGTGATTTATTAATGTTGCCGCCTTCGCGAGCCAAACACTGATTTCTATAAGTTTTATATGCGACTGAAGCTCGTTCACTTCCAGCCAGATCGATGAGACTCATTTTGGAAACTTTAATTGACATTTCTTGTTGATTAGAAAAATCTTTTCGTTGTAAATTTATCTGAAAAATAGCGTGTGATCTTGATGACTCAGAGTTGGCATCTGTTGGATGTTGTTTTCGGTTTTTATTGCCCTTTTCTAGCATTTCTAATAGATGTTCTGCATTTCTCGGTTGATGTTGGCTTAAATTCTTGACAGTCATACCTTTGTTTCCATCGTCCAATAGAGACAAAGGATGGCCAGAAACTGGATCAAGCAAATCATATATGATTTCGTTGTAAATTTCAAAATAAGATATCGATAACTCGAGATTTCTATCAGCTTCTTTTTCAAGATTTTTGTATAAATCCATTGTAGTGAAAAATATAACGCCAGGATCATTGAGCGAACCAAGCATCGTGTGGGTTTTACCAGAGCCAGTAGATCCATATGCAAAGATCGAACAATTGAAACCGGCCAACAACGATGAAACTAAATTTTTTGTTGTTTCGTTGTAAACAGTTAAATTGCTTTCGGATTGATTAAAAACGCGATCAAAAATAAACTGTAAATTTTTATTGGCTCGTTTTCCAATTTTTTTATAAATTCTTCCATGATATGAATATTTGTCATCCGCTTGTTCATACACAAACGGATCAAAAACAAGCATGTTTTGATCAATTACATCAATAATAGATTTGGCAGAATTTTGAAGTTCGATGTTAGAGAAAGGTCTCACACGAACACATACTTTCATTCGATTAAAATCCTCTTTCTGACATGGAGCAGAGTTCAGACGAGGAAATTTACATTTTCCATAATTAGTTGGCCTAAACGTCCTTTTCATGATGTTAATGATACTGGATAAACAAAAATGACAAATAAATTAAATGAAATTTTACACTGTGAGGAGAAAAACAACAATAACAAACAAAATAATACAAAAAAAAAGTTGCCGCTCAGCAGAAAACCGTTGAAAATTTAAAAATATTATAAACATCGATTGGCTGATTGATGGCTGTATTGTAATTTTGAACAGAGACATGCGCAAAAGGATTTTTCACTATTTTCACGTTTCTCTCATCGGTTCGTTGGTTTGAATGTTCACAAACAACGTTTTCAAAATATACCCCAATGATACTTTTCTAATTGAATAATTTGATTTTCGAAAAACTAGAAATTAATTGAAAAATCAGCCATTTTCAAAATAAGTTTTCCTTCAGGAAAAAGAACAAAAAAAAGGATTTATTAAAACAAAGTAAATTTTAGTCGAAATAATATTTAAAATATTTACAAAACTCATATTTACAATCAAAAATGAATGAATGATTTGAAACAAAAAAAAAAAAGAGATAAAAATTATAATGTCAAATTACAATTGAAATGAAAATTTTTAAAAACTGTAGCAAAACAAAAAAAAGAAATATCAGTCAACTATTGACTCACTTTTGAATAGCTACGCTTTTGTATAAATCTTTTAGTATAACCATTCAATCGAAAATTATTGACATCTACCAAGTTGTTTAATAAGCGAATGGATTTCTGCGTAACCTCGGCAAGTGCTTTCGATTTTTCAATATTACACCTGATCAAATCGTTGATTTTGAACCACTTGATATCAAGAGAATCAACATTGTTAACATCGATTATAGATAAAGTTTTTGTTTTACAAGACCTAGAATAAGGACAAAATTCGTTTTCTATTTTCTCCAACATGTTTTCCAAATCTTTCATTACATCAGTTTCTTCATAATTAGCAATATCTTCCAATTGAGAGCATACTCGATTGTCTTTAGAGCAATCGTACCGTCTAAAATTTGCCAACAAATCCCCGATTTGAAGTTTTTTAGATGGTTTTTGTTTGACATCACTATATCGTTGGTAGAGAAAATGCCTTGGATTGTGAGTCGAATTATTGGGATTCCACATATTGGGTCGAGGTTTTTTCAGTTTTTGTTGTTCTTTGATTTCAACGTTTTCTACTAGATTATGTTTGATTTGATTATTTTCAATTAGGGTTGTTTTGTTATTAACCCTATACGGCTCAAGCAATTGTTTTCTTGGTTTTTTTCTTGGAGTGAAACCATTTTCTGAGATGTTTGATTGATGACGATTTTCAAACCTAAGAACTTCGTTAAGATTTGTAGTTGGCTGAAGTTTTGTTTCATACACATTGATCGGTTGGGTAGCTAATTGATGATCGGTCGTAATAGTCGTGGGACCATTAGATGCAGCTTTGATTGAAACAGTGGGAGAATCCACTAGTTTTCTTCGACTTAATATTCTAGGCCTAGGTGAACTAGGAGTTTGCTGAACATAGGTGGATTTAACTGGGGATAGTTTATTACTATTGAAAACTGATTGAACTGATAACCTTGAGTTTGATAATGTTGATGTAGTGATTGAATTCGTAGAAATGTTGATATTCGGAGTACTTGTTAGAAGATTTAAATTATTGGTGGTGTTGCTGCATATTATCTGAGTGGATGAGTTTGACAAATTTTGCGGCGTGCAAGTTGTGGAGACGGTAAAAATAGTTGGCTTTACAGATGGCATCATCGTACTCGACGTGGTAGTTGTTACAGATGGTCTTGCTATTATATGATTCGGAACTGTAACAGATATTTTGGCAGGAAAGCTTGCTGATCCTATACTGACCATAGTTCTTGCGGAAGGAGCTGATAAAATAATATTTTTTTGACCAAAATTTATAACAGCAGATTTGTTATTGTTTGTGCTTCCAATGAAACCCAGTCGTGTTCCCTGCCCTGAATGGCCAGAATTGATGCTAATCATTTTTGGTTGAGCTACAACAGCCGCAGAGCCAGAAATTACCGATTTCGGTCCGTTAATTTTGTTCAAATTGTGTATAGTGTACATAGGCTTGATTTCATTGTTTGCCGTTTTTGAATTTCTTATGTCACTTGGATTAGCCATAACAAGATTCACAGTTTCAATATTCCCTGATGGTATTATTTTTTGTTGGGCAATCATTTGCTTGACCGGAACTGCAGAAAAATTGGAAGTTGCCACACTGTTAGTGGCCACAGTCGACAAATTGTACACAGGAAGCGCACTTGTAGGGTGAGCTTGACCACTTATCACTCTCGTTCGAACAGATATTGCTGAAGATGGAGTTGAGGCTAGAGAGTTGGTAATGTTCTGCGAAATGACAGCAGAATTTCTAACTGAGCTTTGAATTTGAAGCGTATTTCCTCTTGAGGTATTCATTCTTGGCGATTGCAATATCACTTGCCGTGAGGAAGTCGGAGCCAGTTTAGCAACCATTACACTCAGAGAGCTTACTGAAGTAGGTGATGCTAAAAAACTTGAGTTTGTAGAATTAGTTACATTTCGAGTGATTATGGAATTGGTTGTCGGTATTTCGAGCGCCGAGTTTGAAGATAAACAGATTCCAAGAGGCTTTAGATCGTTTTTTTGTTGAGTTGGATTTGCTGTGGCTGTAGTCGACATTGCGAGTGATTTCATTTATAAAAAAATAACTCGAAAATTTTATTCTTGATAATGTTTTTAAATTATTAGCTTGAATCTTTTAAAAAATTATTCCAAAATACATAATATTTCCTATCTAAGTAGATTGGAAGTAGATCTACATTCAAAAATTATTACAACTAAAACAAAATGCTTTCAAAATAGTTACCGTCCATTTAGGAAACAAAAATCAATGAAAAATTGAGAATAAAGACAAAATATTCTGAGAGAATATCAAAAAAAGTATTTATTGCTTGCTGATAATTGTTAAGTTCAATTGATATCTTCAAGTTTAAACAATATGAAAACTGAAGCTGAACAAAATTCAAAAAAAAAATGCGAAAAAAAACGATCAAGCAATATGGGTGTAGTAAGGAAAATCTTTAGATTCTAAATTAATTTACAAAAAAAAAAAAACAACAAAAATAAAATACCACACATCGATCGTATGTAACGAAGACATCGAGCCAATGCTGCTGCTGTTGACGATCGCAATGAATGAACGTCTGAGTTAGTCGAGATTGGCGCTGTATTCGCATTTTGTGTGTTATGTTTTGTGTTTTTTTTTTCTCGTATGGTGCTTTTGACTTAGTGCGCGTGCGCAAGAAAATGAAAAAAGATGAGGATGGATGATTACCACCGCCAGAGAGAGAGTGAAACCAACAAATTCTTCTCATTTCAAGCGGTAGCATTAAGCAAAGTGTACTAGTGTTGTGTGTTTGATTTCGTCAGCTACTTTGTATGTTTCATGAGACACTACCAAAATAAAATCGAAGTAATGATAGAAATTTAAAACACAATCGACGAAATAGGCAGAGAATAAATGTATGTGAATGTGTGTTCACCTCCCTCCTCGCGTTCATTCTCTGTTTTGGTGGATAGCCATTTGTGTTGTGCTACCAATCAACTGGCCGTGTTGTTGTTGTTGGGGATCATCTTGGAGGTGGTGGTCGTGATCGTCATCGAAAAAAATTCGTTTTTTTACTTTATACCAATTGATGACGATGATGAGTGTGTGATATTAAAAATTGAATTAAACTTTTTATTATTATTATTATTCAACAACACTCATACAAACACAAACAACATATTACAATCGGATTTTTTCTTCGTTTTGTAAAACGATTTGTATTTTAGTGTTTTCAAATCTTAATGGTAACAACAGCATCAGTTCATTGAGTTCAAAGAGTTTTATTTTCAGCCAAAAGAAAGTTTCTTTTAAATCATGGTGTTACTGTACATCTGTTTGTGTGTCTGTCTGTGTTAGAGTCAGTCTTTTTCCACCATTTATAGATCTCAAAACTTGTTCTGCTAAAACGTTCTCCCAATTTTTTCGTCTCTAGTTTATTAAACCAGAATTGACAAACAAAAAAAAAAAAAATGCGCGCGCTTGTTATTAGAAAACAAAAAATTTACCCCAAAATATCTTTCTTGTTTGAATTTATTTTAAATGAGAAAAAAAATGGAAGAATCTGCAGAAAAAGAAATTTAAAATCTAAAATGAATTCTTTTTTGAATTTTAGAAAGCCATAAACAAAACGATTGGACAATGATCGCTTCCTCTGATTTGTTTTCGAATTTGGTTGTCGCACAATTGAGTTTTGAGTCGATCCGATAGAAGAAAATAATCCAATCTCCAGCCAATGTCTTTCTCTCGACAATTGAAACGATAACCCCAATAAGTATAGCTTTTAATCTTATTCGGATAAAGCATTCGATAGGAATCAATGAAACCCGAATCGAGCAATTCGGTGAGATCGGCTCTCTCTTCGGGTGTGAATCCGGCGGTTTTGTGATTGGTTTTTGGATTAGCCAAATCGATTTCTTTATGAGCCACATTCAAATCTCCGCACACGATCAATGGTTTTTCTTTGTCCAATGATTTCAAATAATTGAGAAAATCTTGATTGAAATCCATTCTTAAATTTAATCGTTTTAAACCTTGTCTTGCATTTGGGACGTATACATTGACCAAAATGAATTTTTCATAAAACGCAGTTATCACTCTACCTTCGTTGTCATATTTCTCAATATTGATTCCATATTTGACGCCGATAGGCTTTTGTTTGGAAAACAAAGACACTCCAGCATATCCATCTTGAACTGAATGATGATAAAACTTGAATGGAAATTTGTCCCATTTGGTCAACTCTTGAGGAAAATTTTTTTCGTTGCATTTAGTTTCTTGTAAACAAAGGATATCGGCATCCTCTGTTTCCAAATAATCCATGATTCCATTTTTTAAGGCCGCCCGCGCACCATTAACATTCCAAGAAATTATTTTCAAATTGAATTTTTTTTCAAGATTCAATGATGTTTCTTCTTCAGTTTGTTGTATGTTCTCCTTTTCAGGTTTTAATTTCTTAGAAGATTCACTGTTAGTATTTAGTATTGAGCGTTTACGAGGCATGATTCAAAATAAATAATAAAAAAAATTCAGAGTATCTCGCATTTTTTTGAACTTCAACAGAACAATTCGAGTTTATCATTGCCATCTATCGATCTCAGAAAATGACAAAAACAGTCTGCCGAAATTTCATGTTTGTTTAGGTTTGTTTATGTGATAAATTTTTTTTAGAATGTTGGTCATTAATTGTGTTCAAATCGATGTAAAGCTCATTGATCGAAATATAGATTTGTTTAAATATATTCATTATTATAAATTAACTCATCTGAGCAATGAAAATTCGAATGAGATAGAAAGACAGAGTTTTATTATTTCAAAATCTTGCCTTTCATCTCAAGTTGCATATTTTTTGCATTATCTCATCAATTCAAAGGAATATAGAAAAAGGCTCAAAAAGAACTTACGCTTTGAAGCGAAAAAAGTTTTGAGCAAAAATAGAACCCAACTGACAATTTTGAATTGTTCAATCAATTGTTTGGTTGGTGATTGGAATCAAAGAAATGATTATCTCGATACCAAATGGTATTGTGTTTTCTTTTCACTTCAAGTTCTATTTTTTTCTATTAATAAATTAGGTCGTATAAAATACAATATTTAGCTAGACTTCGAATGTATCTCGAAGAAACTTTATCATGGTTCTCAACTCTTGGCGGAGCTTATTCATCTCTGGGTGATCGTGATATATACTTTGTAATTTTGTTCGTAAAAATTTGTTTTAATCTTGAATTTGTTTTTTTTGGCGATGCAGGCTCAAATTGCCGGTGAAATATCTATTTTTCAACTGAAATTGTCAATGATTTATGGAGATCCTAATTTGATTGTCCGTTGTTTTATATACCTATGTCATAGTTGGTGTCAGCAAGGATTCCGAGGTAAATCATTGAGATTTATCAAGAATTTTCTTCACCCGTATTTGAAAAACAAACTAGGAAAAATTGTGATCCCACTGTGAAAAAAATGTACCAAGCTCTTGGTTTTAGGATACGTTTTATTTATAAATAATTATCAATATATATTGTTCTGTTCTGACCAATTGTTAATGTGTAATAAATTTATATATTTGATTATAATTAAAAAAAAGAAAAAATATAATAAATTCACATAAAAATCTAAATCAATAAGAAATAATACTTGTGTTAAATCAAAAATGTTAAAAAATCAATTGAGTGAGAGAACATTGATGAGAAATTTCTCGTCTAATTTTGAATCAATATTCACCTTCGACTGCTAAATTATCGTCGTACTCGCCAGCAGAAGCTGGTGAAGTGAATCCATCTTCAACAGCATACAATATAGTCAATATTTGATCTTTGATTTCTTTCTCAGATTCATGGGTCGATTCATTCTGGCAAAGCACTTCGATTTCACGAAGTTTGCTAAAATAAAAGTTTCGCTCACGAGCTAGAGTGTCATTAAGCAAAGTGATCTCTTGCATCTGAATATAAACAAATAAAAAACAACTGAAAAAGTAGAAAAAAAATGTTGATACAAACCTTTTCTTCTAATCTTTTAGCTTCCGAATCGCAATCTGCTTTCTTGCCTCCAACATTGTTTGTGTAAGCCGGCCTTGTTGATGTTGAAATTTTACTTGCAGTAAATGTTGAACGAGTAGAAGCTGGCTTTGCAATTAAATTTTTTACCAAACTACTAGAGCTAGTGCCCCCTGTCACAAAAGTTCCCATCGGTTGCCGGCCCCTGGCTTCTAAAGAGTTGTAACCACGACCATCATAATTGGTATCAAAAAATTTTTTAAACCATTGCAAAAATTCAAAATTATCTTGAAAACGTCCCTTAACCAATTTATTGATCATTATTTCCTAAATTTTAAACGTAAATATTTTCTAAAAAAAATTCCAAATCTACCTTATCACAGCCAACTTTTTTAAACGCTGCTTGTAATAACTTGAAATTTTGTATATACTCATGCTCTAAATTAGTACGAAATTTGACTTTTTTCAATTGAATTGATCCAGGAAACAACATATCCATAAACTGACAATAAGCGGCACCTTTAATGGAAAAATAGATTAAAAACACGTTCTAATACATTAATAATAACCGACCAGAACATAATTCTTCAACTTTCTTAAAATCCGATTCTAGAGATTCATTCACCCAATGAAGCATTTCATGCCTGCTCAGATTTTCTGATGTTGCCGAAGTTTGATAAACATTGACACATTGATAAGCTTGACAGTTTTCACTCATTTTGTCAAAAAAAAAAATTCAACTTTCGTTAATTAGAATAGGAATAATCGAAAAAAAACTTGTCAAAATTATTTAACCAGAAACTTTAATTTAAATGACCAAAAACAATAATGAAATACGTTCATTAAACCAAATCCGTTTTATTGTTTGTCTCGTTGAAAAAGAAATAGCTATAAAATTTATTAGCTTTTATTAGGTTTAATTTTCAAAAATCAAAATATCGGCTTACCAAACAAACAAAAAATTATTATCAAATAATATTTAAACTTCTAACAAGTTTAAATAATTTTTCTTGCACCAAATATAAAATGAGTTTATCTCGAATGATGACGGTCACTCACGACGATTAACATCAATGTAAAAAAAAATTAAAATTCAAGAAACTGACAACGAAGAATGAGTTCGTTCACTGATGTGGTGTCCAATGATTATCCATGAGAAAAAAACCAGTAAAATTGAACTTTGAAGACGACGTTTGTTTCTCAAGTTGTTGTTGTTGTTATTGATGATAAAAACTACTGTTGGTGGCGTTGCTGCGTTTTCGCCGCTTCTGACGGCGACGACGACGACGGTTTTTTCTGGTGCGGGTGGAGTCTCTTCAATTTTATTGGCTTGTTTGTTTGTGCCGTATATGCACTTTTTATGTGGATGGGTCCCTTTATCAATATTATTGTTTTTTTTTCATTTGATTAAATAAATTTAGTAATGTTGGAGAAAAGAATAAATTTATTCATAACCTGATAATTTATAAATTGACAATGAAAATTTGAATTAAACATTGGGCAAGGAATTGGTTTTTAAAATTTATTTTATCTATTTTTCCCAAAGTTATGAAAAATCATGCGGAATTATTAAATCAATTAATGAGAAACAAAGGCATTGTATCTTATAAATCAATTTAATTCTAATTTTTATCTTTCAAAATTAGGAAGTTGAAAAGTTCTTTGCTCAAATTATAAGCATTTTTTCTTTAAATTGATTTTTTCGAAACTATTTTTCTGATTTTGTTAAAAATCTGGAACTAGTTTCACTAGACGAACAGATCCAGAAGTTGGAACTTTGAGAACTAATTTTTCATGTGCCATAAGCGAAAATAGATGTGTATTATTTTGAAATAGATCATATACTTTATATGTAAGTCCTTTATGAATTTGAGGAATTATAGTGGATAGTTTGAATGACATCTTTAACAAACAAAAACGTAATTAGCTAAGTGTTTGTTAATTTTTCATTAACTCACGATTGCTTCTACACCAAGCGTTTTATTATTAAAATAAAGCACAGCATAAGGATTCAAATTTTCAGAATACAATTTTTTCACCCAAACTTCTTGATTATGCTAATTAAAAAATTATTTTTCAAAATCAAAAGGAAAGCAATTGGTTAAATCTTACCAAACGATAAACAGGATGACCCATTATTCCTAAAGGGTCTTGATCAATAGCAATTAAATGTTCGTTCAACAAAATTTCTTTGAATTCTGGCTTGATGTTTCGGAGATCGTTTGACATGAACAATGGCGCTGACCAAAGACACCAAAATGCCATTTGAGTTTTGCTTTGTTCGTAAGATAGTCCATTGTTTCCTGTGGATAACAATAAACAGTTATAATTGAGACATAAAAACTTTCATTTTAATCAGTGCTTATTATTATCATGAAACATTATTTTAGTCTAATGTGATTTGAAAAAACTAAATATCTATACTAACCGATCAACAGCATGTCCGGATCGAACCATCCACCTGGTCCTGTTGGTTCAACAAAATTGAATTTTAATTTTTTTTTCTATGATTTATGCTTACCATGATATTTGGAATAAATGGACGAATGATCCCCAAAATAATTTATTATCGAAATGACCGAAGCCCACGAATCATTGATATCATCATAGTTTCGCCATAAATTGCAATGATCTCGAATGGTTATCCAATCAGTTTCTTTAATTGAATTTTCAACATATGCAGGCCAGCTGCATGCATAAACAATACTTTTCTTTGTTTTGAATAACGAATATTGAAAATTTTTAAATTAATTTGAAATTATTTTAAACTTACTAACATTAGACAATGCATTTGAGTAATGAACGTATCTTTCATGAAAATCTGATTCTAATGTGTTACATCCATCAAGCTTCAACGAATCGACACCCCAATCATGAAAAGTTTTGGCATCTATTTTTGTATGATCTTTATTATTGCTGTAAGTTCCAGGATAGCCAGCGCAAGTTGCAGAGCCAACATCTGAATAAATTCTTGATTACAAAAAATTAAGAATATGAGAAAAAGGAATTTGTTATTTCATACCCCAAGAGAACCTTTTTGAAATGAGCATAATTGGCTAAAGCTTTTATTCCTGAAGGAAATCGCTTTTTATCAGCAACTAATTTTGAAGTTTTTAAATCTCGTTTCATTTCTGACCAACAATCATCAATATTGATGTAATTATAACCCGCTTCAAGATATCCGTCGGCTGCAATTCTATCAATCATATCCATGTACAACCGTTCATTGATACATTCTTTAGGATATGTTTGACAATCAATTTCGCATGCATATTTCACCCATGAAAGCCAACCCATCGGAGGTGTCGTAGCCAGTCCATTGTTCCAGCCATTAACAAACGTGAATAAACATACCACACTAATTGATAAAACAGTCAAATTTTGATTCATTATTTTCAAAATTCAATCAATCAAATAAATTACAATTTTACTTTACTAAAAAACTTTATTTTATTTTTTTTTATTAACTAAATTTTATTTTTTCAAAAATACCTAATAACTATAATAATATTTAGTTTTATATATTTTTTTTAAAGATTTTCTAGATTATAGCAGTAACTGAAAAAAAACAGTAAAAAATTTTGGAAAAAAATTGTTTCAATGTTTATTTTATTGATTTAATCGGTTAGTTCCTGATTCATTTTTTAAGATTCGGTAGTATAACATAACAATTATCTGAAATTTAAAAAATTAAATCAAAAAACACTAAATATCAATGTTAAATTTTTTTAAAGAAGGATATCTAAGATACTGCATCTCATAAATTTATTAAAATTAATATTTTTTGAAACAAAATATTCACTGACAATTGAAGCTCAAATATCCTTGATGATTTCACTGATTAAAAATTTTCGGTCAAGTGACACTTTACCAAATAATTCATCTCATAGAACTATCAGTTTCAATTATTTCTCTGAGCTTCATACTTCACCAAAGAAATCCAAACCATTGAAGAAGTTTGGGTCAAATTTATCATCTTCCAGCATTTGACAAAATCGGCAGAAAACACTACAATCATTAATATGGCAGCAAACTTCTGATTCATGATTTTTAAAAATGGTTTTAAACTAAAAATTTCAATTTTCTACTTCACTTTGTTGAAAAAATAAACAACCACTCAGTGCAGAAACTTCAAGCATATTCAGATAAAAATAACTAAAATGCGAAGCATAAAATGAATAATATTGATTAGATTTCAGTTAGATAACAACCAACTTGTTGCATTTTTTTTTCGATTATTTTATTAAAGATGCAACAACTCAATTTCTCAGCCATTTAAATATTTATTCAACCGTATTCCGCAAAAATCAAAGTTTGAAACTTTCTCAATTTATTACAAGCTTTGAAGTTTAATTGAACGTTTTTCATATAAAAAATTTAATCATGATTAGTATCAATGTTTATTATTTGGCACGAGTTTAACAATGCGCACAGATCCAGAAGTCGGAACTCGAAGTACTAGATTTTGATTCGCATGAAGTGTCTCTACCAAGCGGTGATCGTCAAAGAGATCATGTACTTTGTAGCTGATCGTTTGGTCAAGCTCAGGAATCATTGAGGAAAGTTTATTTGACATCTACGTTAAACATCAACATGAATCCTAAATATTTTTTCAATAATAATTTGAACTTACAATGGCATCTACTCCCAAATTAATGGCGTTAAAATAAATGACAGCGTATGAATTGAGTTTATCTCCTTTTTCAGGAGAAAGCTTCTTCACCCAAACTTGCTGGTTATTCTGTTGAAAAGTAAATTTATTGGGTTTTTTTTTAATAAAGTGCATTATTATTAAAATTACAGTAACGTGCACAGGGTGGCCCATTATTCCTAGAGGATCTTGATCAATAGCGATCAAATGCTTGTTTAACAAAATTTTTTTGAATTCAGGTTTTATGTTTCTGAGATCATTCGACATTAACAATGGCGCCGACCACAGACACCAAAAAGCCATTTGAGTTTTGCTCTGCTCATAAGATAATCCGTTGTTACCTTGAGAAAAAATATAAAGAAAATTTAAAAAAATTATTTAAACTAATTAGTTTACCAATTATAAGCATGTCTGGATCAAACCAACTACCAGGACCTGTAAAACCAATTCTTTCAAGATTTTTCTTATCAATGAAATATTCTAACCATGATATTTAATGTATGTTGAAGCATGTTTTGCATAAAAGTTTATGATTGAATGAACTGACGACCATGCATCGTCAATGTCACCATAGTTCCGCCAATAGTTACAACTATCTTTGATTACTTTCCAATCTTGATCAGTGATGGTATTTTGAACGTAAGCAGGCCAACTACAAGCATATACGATTTTATGATCTGTATAATTATCAAAAATTAAAAAAAAAAACAAAGATAATAATTTATTCGATTTACTTACGAACTTTCGATAGTTCTTTAGTGAATTCAACATAAGTCTTGTTGTAAGTATTTGTAGCTGCATAGCATCCATCCAGCTTTAAAGAATCAACACCCCAATCAGAAAAGGTCTCAACATCAATTTTGGTGTGATCTTTATTATTGGTATAAGTTCCCGGATAATGGCCGCAAGTAAATGTTCCAACATCTGAGTAAATTCTTAAATTTCAACAGAAAATAAAAAAGGATGAGAAAATTGGAATAAAGGAAAGATTCATACCCAAGATAGACTTTCTTGGAATGAGCATAATCGGCCAAAGCTTTTATTCCTGAAGGAAATCGCTTTTTGTCAGCCACCATTCTTGAGGTAGTGGGATCTCGTTCTTTTTCTGCCCAACAATCATCGATGTTGACGTAATTATAACCCACTTGGAGGTATCCGTCGGCTGCGATTCTATCAATCATATCCTTGTACAATTGTTCGCTGATACAATCCTTTGGATATTTTACGCAATTAACTTCACAAGCATATTTGGCCCATGAAAGCCAACCCATTGGAGGTGTTCGAGCCAGGCCATTGTTCCAGCCATTCACAAAAGTGACCAAGGATACAACACCAATTAATAAAATACTTAACTTTTGAATCATTTTTTTTTGTCAAAATTTTAAAAAAATATCGATATTTAAAATAAAGAAAATTTAATTTAAAAATTTTATTGTATTTATACTGATTTGGAAAAACTCTCTTTGCAATTAAATTTTTTTTTATCAGTTTTTAATGAAAACTCTTATGGGTACTAGAATTAAATTTTCATTTCTAAAAAAAATAATCAGATAATTTTTAAATAACTTTTTTTTTATTGAAAATTTAGTTTGTATTGTTTTTAAATCAACAATTTCTTTACACGATTAGTTGAACAATTTTGATAAAAATTAGTAACTTTTTATATAAAAATTTTTTTTGCAAGATTTTCGTTGCATTATTATTTATTGATGAAACTTTTCAAATTTTGAAACTTTCTTATTAAAATTTTGAATTTCACCTTAATAAGTTGGTTCAATTTTTTTTTGTTCCTACACGCCTGATTATAATAGATCCAAATTATGTAAAAAAATTAGTTGACCCGTATCACTTGATAAGTTTGGCTTAAAATCTTTTCTATTTTTTTCTATCATTTGATTCAAATTTTACAAAGCAACATTAGTAGTTTTTAAAAAATTAACTCAAATGGTTCTATACAACAATAGTTATTCTTTTAGTGAGGGTTTTTTAAACTTTCCTACTTGGTAACAATCATTTAAATTAATTTTAATAAATGGTTTTTTTTTATCACCATAATCGAAAATTTCAAAGTTCAAAATTTAGAACAAAATTGACGCAATACTTGAAAAAAAAATCAATTAGCACTAATAGTTTGATGATAATTTTTAAAAATATATCTTTCTTAGATATTTGATGACCCAAATTCAAATCTTTTTTTTTTTTTTTTGTATATGGAAGCTCCAAATTTGTTCATATACCACCTTAGATTATCTGATATATTTTTTTTTTAATTTATGCCAAAAAAAACCATCTCTTTAATATTAAAAAAAAAATTAACACTTGACATCGACTTGAAAAATCATTTAGAAAATATCCGACTCCACTCAATTTGAATAACATACGAACAAACCAACAGAACTTTCCAAAAATTTTTCAATTTCGCCCACGATCGATAAAAAAATTAAAATGAATTTTTTCACTACTCAGTTCATCTCCAATCACGGCTATCTCAACCGATTCAAAATAGTCTCATCACCTACGGCTCGGTGCCCGAGAGTATATCAACTGTTTTGGTGGATAGTGTTTTGTAACCTTGGATGCAACGGATCACGATTGATCTCTGCATCGATTTGAGTACTCTTCGCTCTGTTTTGGTTAACCAAATTACAATTTTTTTACAATAAACAATTGTTTTATCAATCCAAATAGGTGACGCGTATGTGATAACTGGTCTTATTAGTGATTTGTAAAGTAAAATTCAGAATTTTTTGTTCATTCTCCACGTGTTGCCGCACAGAAAAAATAGAGCTTGCTTGATTTTACTGATTTTAACGCTAATGTTTTCTATGTGTTTTTTTTACTTTAAAAAGTATTTTTAAAAAATGAATTTTCTATTGTGATGCCTAATATTTTAATGAGATTGGTTTGTTCTATTGGGTTATTGTTGAGTGATATTTGTTGTGTTGAGTGTTGATGGAAATGTAGAATCTGTGTTTTCTTTACACTAATTGAAAGTTTGTGATTGTGATGACCATAACTGGATTAAATTTAGAGAATCGGAGATGGTTTTGGTCAATTTAAAGTATTTGTTTTTATTGTTCACTGCTAGATGACGCAGCTGCATCGATTTAAAAAATTTTATTTTTTTTTCTTGATTATTTTTTTACCCAAAATAAATAAATAATTGAAAAAAAAATAAATTATTCGGAAAAAAAATTCAACAAAACAAAAAAATAACTGACTTTATAAAAACTTGAAAGTATATTTGACATTTTAAAGTTTTTTGAACTTATCTAAGATTTTTTTTTTTTTTTTGAATAAAACTATTTCTTCTCTTGAGATACCAAACAGGTCAAATGTTAAAGTTTGGTTGGCATTAGATTTGATGGAAACGAAACAACAACAAAAAAAAAAAACAAAAACGTGTTGATATTTATAATGTGTTTGCTATATGTCACATTGATAATGATGATTAGTGCCAGAGACACATTTTTTGATTATCGAAAATAAAAAAACTTTCTTCTGTCAGTAAATGGAAGAGACAAAAATCTATTTTCTGTGTGAACGAGATAAGAGAAATGTGTTTGTTGCTGCTTTTGTAATTGCCATGACTTCTCACATTTGTCGATTGAGATCTTTTTTTTATATTTCTTCTGAACTTTGCCTTCATTTTTTGTTATTCATTATCAATTAAACATTGAGATTTTTGGAAAACAAGAGAACTTTTTCTTTCTTTAACCGAAACCAAGTTCTCATGTTTATGGTAAGGGAAGAAAAACTTTCCAAAAACTTTTAGATTTCAAACCGAAAATCACTAAGAGATTAAATGAACTATTATTTATCATGTTAGCCTGATATCATCAGAGAACATAAAAAAAAAAAATTTTAAAAACAAAATTTTATTTTCTAAACTAAAATTAGGAACCAAGTTGATCTACCACTAAGCAGTCATCAAAAACTTGGAGCTTTAGTCAAGTTTTTTTTGAATAAGAATAGCTTTGTTTGAAACTTCAGATAAATAGTTGATTTTAACTTAGTTAAAAAAACTCGGGTTGTTTTTATATGACATCTTTTTGTGATCAAAGTTTAAAAATTTTTAAATCAATTGAATCATTTGCTTTGAATCAACGCTCAAAATCTAATAAACAAATTTTTTTTATATAAATTTTTTCGACATTTTTTAATCAATTTATTTATTTTTTTTTAGGCAGATGTCTTTTTGAAATGACTGTTTCAAACAAAACAAAACAAAAACAAATTCGAATAAGTTTGAAATTAGCGAAAAAATTATTACGGTTTTGATCACCTGCTTGGGTTAGGTCACAGAAGAAAAAATTGTCTAGAACCACTAAATTTGATGACATGCTCGGTTATATTTTTCATCAAGTTTTTTTTTTAGTCTACATCCGATAAGGTAGCCAATAAAACAAATGCCTAAAAAAATGAAGCAACAATCTAATTTGGCCACGCGTCTAGCAATATACCTATGCGTAGATCAAGCAGCTGGGTCGTGATTCTTCTGCGGGCTGATTAGTTAATTTGAATTCAACAAGCATTAATACGGTGAAATTTCTGAAACTCTCTTCATTACTGGAACTTTCAAACTTTTTTGAAAAAGATTCGAAAGGTAAAAAAAAATTCTACACGTTTTCAATATTGATTGCTGGATACCATTAGTTTAAATAAATAAATAAATAAAATTTAACAAGGCTTCAGAAAATATGTGTGTGTTTAAACAAAAGATTTCATGAGAAACAGAAAAAAAAAACTAGTCTGCTGAAATTCCGTTTGCTGTATAATTAGAGACAAACAGTAGGAGACCGCGCTGAGACCTGCTTAAAGGCCTAATAGCAAAAAAAATTAATTTCTTTCTTCTCTCTCTCTCTCTCTCTCTCTTGTTCCCTTAAACACCTGCGCTAATAGTTCAATGAGCCAGTTATTCCATTTGGTTCGAAAGGAAGAAATGAACCCGATTTTTTTTTCTCTTCTAACAAGTATTCATTGGAAATACTAAGCAACAGCAAAATCAATGCCACATATCAAGTTTACTGAAATTTTATTCAAGAGGAAAGAACATATAGTCAGAGTAAACAGAAAAATATTTGAACTTTGGAAAAAAAAAAAAACCAAAAATAAATTGCCAGTTTAATTCATGATGATGATGATTAGTCAGTAATGGCACATTCGTCAGACAATTAGTGTGATACATTGCATGAATCCAACATCCAGATATAGCAACGAGTACAATCACTTCTTCAGCTAAAAAAGATGGCTTTCAAGTAAGATGATGATTCACTAAATAAATTTATTTAGAATTTTCTTTTTCTTTTTCAGTATTTAAATTAGAATAAACCCAAAAATAACACATTGTAGCACATAACGGTTTTCCTAGTTTTCAAACCGAAAGCTCATTTGATACTTTAAATATCTTGTACTTTCTTCAAATTTCTTTTTAAATGGAAAAAAGAACAACGTTTAGATTTTTTTTCCAAAGTGAACTAAAACGGTAATGCAAATCTTAGAGATTATTACGCAACGATGCAACATATGCTTTTTTCAAAAAAAAAATAAAAATGTCACCTTGTGTGATGACTATCATCAGCTTGTATCATTAGTTTGTTGTTGTTTTTTTTTTTTTGACAGCTACAGAAATGGCAGAAACGATGATCACTTTGATTTCGTTCATCGTTTTCCCTAAAAATAAACTTAAATGAATGAATGAATGGCATCAATTGAAATGAACAAAACCTGACATTTTGCTCGATTTTTGTTCTTGACTGTCGTTGACTTGTTGTAAAACACACACCGAACACTTTCCGCGTTCCTCTGTTGTTTTTTTTCTGTTTTTAATTCATTGAAAACTCTATCTGAAAGAGATAGTTTTCAAGCAAACCGTTCGCCTCTCTCTCCTTCAGTAACTAATTTTATTTTTGAAACAAGAAAAAAAAGAAGAAGAAAATCGCAAACTTGGCAAAATCTTTCATGTTAATCAGTGGCTTGACTGAAGGAAAGTTTTCATTCAAAAAAACTTTCCATTTCAAAAAAAAAAGCAATCTCAAAACGGAGTTTTCTCTTCTGGGTTTCAGGTTAAACTTCCCTGTGTCATGTGTGTGTGTGTGTGTGTGTGTGGTTGGGCATGAAAACGAAAAATCAAACATTGATTTATGCGTTTTTGAGTCTAATGATGAGTTTTCTTTGATAAGTAATTCGTAGAATTTAAATCTATCAAGTTAGTTTAACAGAGAAAACAGAGAATCAAAGAAAATGAAATTTTGAAATGCTTTTTGAAAGAAAAACCTAACTAATTTTTTTTTTCCTATGAACTCGTTTTTTGTTTTCGGAAAAGATGGACTTTTCTAGTTTTTATTTTTTTTTTTTTGTTGGTTTTTTGTTTATTTGAACTAGAAGAGGCCAAAATACTATTTTTAATTATTGGTCACTTGATTACTTATTGGAAACTTGTCAGCTAGACTTGAGAAAACAACAATAATAATAATAAAAAAACCAGAAAGAGAACAAAAGTCGAGCGCCAAGATCATTTGTTTTTCCCATTCGTTCATTATACAATTTATTTCAATGATTTGAAAAACACCGAACACACACACAAACACACACCAAAACCTATTGAAGGGTTCAACAGTTTCCTTTGTGAAGCGGCACACTGTTGCAGCACACATTGATGATGATGATAATGACCTTCAAAAGCTCAAAAAAATGACCATTCCTTTCAACATATCAAAAGACAATAATAAAAAAAAATAATTTTTTTGAGAAACAAAATATTTAAATAGAAAGTCAAAACAAATGACTAGAAACCAATTCAATTCAAACAAGGAAAACTTTTTTTTTGTGATTTTGTTTTTAAAAAAATTCACAAACATTTATATTAAAACAAGTTGAATCAAAACAAATTGTAGAGTTGGAAAAAAAAAAACCTCTTGACACACAAATCAACAACCAGGATTGCTTTCAAAGAGATTGACGTGAATTTTTTTTTTTTTTTCAAACATTTCCTAATTCACCATAGATTCTGTTTTTCTATTATACAAAATATTTAACTACTCGGAAAAAAGATTTGAAGATTATGTCAATTTCTATTTTTTATTTTTCATAGAATTAAATTAAGCTAAAAAAAATTAATATGACTGAATGTTCGGTTTTAGTAAGTCTTGGTTTTTATTTTTACAAAAGATTCTCACGTAACAAGTATTGTTTTTTTTTTGAAAATTAAGAATTTTTAGTTTTGATGCCATAATAATGTTTTGATAAACTCACTATGTTTATTTCTTAAAATTTTTTCATTACTTTTTAGTTAAAAATGACGACGAATCTCTCGAGTGTGCAGAGAAAAAAAGCTTCGAGTGCAAAGGGTTAATATATCGAACAAATTTCTGTTGAAGAATCTAAAGAATGTATCTATCGCTAGTTAAGGAAAAATAATAATCATAACAATAAATTTAAAAAAAACTAATAATATTTTGCCTCGGGTTAGCTGGCACGTCGGCCCAACGAACAAATTCACACAATCACGTAATTACAGCCTACCACACTATTTTATGGACACTTGGCAAACAGCAACAATTTTAAACAAAAAAAAAACGAGTCAAGCATTTAAATTTTATTTATCGCCGAACAAATATCAAATTAATTCGATGGAAATAAATAGCCGAAACCAGAAAAATAATAAAACGATTTATTGAAAAAGAAAGTTTGAACCAATTTCAACTAAAATTCACCAATCGAAAAAAAAACACATTGATTATGTTAGTAAGTGATTAATAACAACAACCATTATTGCCTTAAAACCAAAGAACTCACCACAAACATCAAACATTTAAGTTATCATTATAGTCTGTTGCCAGTAGTCCATACAAATAATACCCATCCACTTAATATATTCACTCGGTACATACGTGAAAGTGAAACGAGATAATAATAATAATAACGATGATAGTAGATTAATAATAATTTAACCACGACCAAAGTTTCGCGAGCAAGGTGTTTCACTTTGTTCCTTGATATGAGGAAAACGCAATAGGAAAAAAAAATAAGATCGTTAATCAAGGATAATCCAAGACTTATTTTCATTCTATATTGAAGCAAAAAAAAACTTCTTGTTTTTTTTTATAACTTTTAAAAAATCTTTGAATCAAGGTTTTAAACTTGTTTTCAATTTAAAAAAACAACAATTTAAAGTAAATTTTTTTATTGAATTTATTTATTTTTATTAATAATTTTTTTTTATTTATTTTCGAAATAAAGGCATTACACACATTTAAATTATATATTGATTATGATAATAGGGTTTTTGCTGTTAGATTAACCCAAAACTGAGAAATCCACAACACAGAGAACAAAGAAACAAAAACAAAAAATTACTTGAATAATCCTCCATTTATATTTTCTCATTTCAAAGATTATTATTATAATAATGGTAAAATAGTAAAGAAATATAGTATAGAGTTGTTTTTTACTTATTAAGAATACAAATAAAATAAAATGATAATTGAAACGAAACCAAAAGAAAAAAACCCTCGAAATTTTGAGAGAAATCGTAAGCAATAACAGAATATTCGATTAATTCATTGTATTTGTCGATTTTCAAGTGTTTATTTTGTTGTTATAATATATATTCGTTAAAAAATATAGTGAGTTTTTTTTTCTTTATTCTTCACAAAAATAATGAAATTAAAAAAAATTGAATTTTTCTTTTTCTGCAGGAGAAAAAAAGGCACAAATTTCAAATCAAAACAAAAAAGTGAAACAAAAAAATATAGAGAATTCAGGTTAATGAGACAAAAATTTTGGTTGGTTTCAAATTGAAAGGTTTTCATTTTTCATTATTGTTGTTTGTGACGGTTTTGTTTTGTTTTTTTTTTTTACTGTGTTTGTTACAAAGTTAGTGATTAAAAAGTTCAATGAGAGGTTCTGAGAGTTTTGGCAGACTTGAATATCATTTGAAATCTTCCGTTTTGCTTTCATCGATCGATCAATAATTGATCAATCAATAGAATAGAATAGAAAAAATTTTCCATGTCATTATCACAGGTGGAAGAACATAAACACCCTTGTTACACTTGTTGTTGGATGAAATTTCATTTGTTGAATTCATGTGAAATTACACAGTGGAAACATTAAACAGGAATTTCGAAAAAAAAAAGATAAGACAAAACAACAACGTTCTTCTCAACACTACTAGACACATCATTTAAGTCAACAAGCAATATATTTATAATAAAGTTGTGGGATTATTTAAATATTTTATAGATATATTAAAATAATAATAATAAAAAATACTAATAAAAATGAAAAATATCTGCAAAAAATATGGTAACATTTCGTAATATTATAATGTATTATATATTGGTGTATGGTATTGAATCATTGGGTTTATCATCATCGTACCAAAAATATTTATATTCATCTAATGAAATGGAAAAATCTAATCAAAAAAAAAAAAAAAAAAAAAAACAAACAAGAACAATGAAGCGAGCAAAGCTTTTCCCTTCAAAAGTAATTATGAACTGTAAACAGATCAGATATTCTTTCAAGTTATTTCGAAAAAAAACTACTAACAAAACAAAAAATTCAACTATTTTATAAAAAGTTCTTTAAAAGCTATGTTGAAGCAGTTCGAAACAGAGAACTAACTTTCGTTGAATTATTAATTCGAACACTATTAGAAAATCTAAAAACTTGTCAACTAACATTCGATAGAACAGACTCGAAGAAAAAAATATTTCGTCAGATTTAGATTTTTTTTTTTTTGAATATATGGAACTATGAATATTAGACTGAAATAATTTAAAAATTTGGTTTCAGTGTGTGTGCTGAAATGATTGAAAAATTCATGGTATACATCTCAATTATTTCTATAATGAATTTGATCTCACATGAAAATATTGGGCTGAAAAAAAGCTGAATATATGAAAAGCGGTATATTAACACGATGATACAAAAAATTTCAATAAGAAGATATTGACCAGCATTGTTGAAAGCTCACCAAATTTTTTCTTTGATTCATTGTGGCTAGTGAATCTTGTCTTTGAATTGTAATTTTAAAACAGAAAAACAGGTTCTGTTTAAATCACCAAATCCCATTTTCTTCAAGTTTTGATTAGCACAAGATCAAGCTTATTCTCTTTAAAATCTTGACAACTTGAAGTTTTTTTCTGCCGTTTGATTAAATCGAATGCAATGTCTTTTGATTTGAAAAAAAAACGTTGAAATGAATTGAATTCTTTGCTGCCCATGTGGTTGAAAATAATGCCAAGAAAACCCAATTGTTCTTTTCCTGAGATGGTGAGATTGTGTGTAGGCTTTACAATATGCAAATAGTTGATCAGAAAAATCTTCCGATAGTGTTTTTTTTTTTGTTTTTGCCACCGCAGAAACTTTCTTCAGCTCAATTTTCTTAATCAATCATTGGATTTAGATTCATTCTGAGACGTTAATGTTGACCAGTTTTTAGTTAGATGTTTGAAAACAAAAACAAATTGTTTTTTTGTTGAGGAGTTGTAATCAATGAAATATACTACTGTATTTTTTTCACAATGCATAATTTTTCTTTTATAAAATGTTGCTCTGGTGGTGATAACAATCTTAAATATTTATATATTTTTTTTAATATTATGGTATCAATTACAAATCATCAGGTACAATTATAAAAATGGATTACTGAAAGAAGCAAACTTTCATCACAAATTTATCATTCATACACATTCCAGCCTGTGGTGTGTGTGTGTGTGTTATATGTGAAGAAATGAAGACCAGAAATCATAGTTATTCATGCCAATAAATCATTATACAAAAAAAAAACAATTCGAAAATCCTAAGGAACGCACATACTTAAATCATCATGAAATTTAAATGTAAAGTGTGTGTGTGTGTGTGTGTGTGGGAGATGCAACAGAATAAAGAAGAGCGCTATTAATAAACAATAATAATGATGATGATCATTGCTCTTATGATTAAAAAAAAAATGGAACCAGAAAGAACGAAAAAAAAAAAAAAATTATAATGATGCTTCACTATTTCTAATAGAATTCAACCTCGCCAATAAACTTTTTTGTTTTTCAATTTCCATTTGACGGACATTTTCTAATTCTTGGTTGGTTTCAATCAAATGCTTCACATAAGTAGTTGCCTCATGCAAAATCATTATTCGTGGAGGCCTTTTTTGCGATGAATTTAATTTTGGAATTTGATCTTTCAAATTATTGAAAGAATTGCGCAAATGATCACGACGTTTTCGTTCTGAATCGTTATGCTCTCGCCGTCTAACCGGAGGTGGTGCCTTTCGATCATCAAGTATTGAAGTTGAAGATGATAAACAACTGCTTTCTTCTGAATCAGATAAATTTGAGCTGTTATTCCTTGATAAACTGATATTTTTCAAAAGAGTGTTGTCCAGATCAATTATCGAACGTGAAGATGGTTCAGAGAGAACGTTGAATTTTTTTAGACCTTTCTCGGCCTTGATTTGTAATTTGAATGGTGAACTTTTGAATGTTTTACAGTTTGAGACAGATATAATGGTTGCTTTTGCAGCTTGAACTTTAAACTCTTTTTTAGAATTTTTAACAGCCAAGCTAGAATTTAGAATTGAGTTAGGAGAGACTTTTCTATTAGCACTTCTTCTACATTTGACTTTAGTTATTTTTGCTTGATGAAATATTCTATCGTGAACTTTAACATCTAAATTTTTTAAAATTAATGTTAAATTTCGAATTGAACAAAAGTTTATTAAATGGAAACTTACTTTGATTTTTAATTTCTTCATCTTCTTTTTTGATTTCTTTTTTCCCATTTACAGAAGGCGAACATCCGTATGAATGATCATTTGCCATTGCATAAACGTTACCATCAATTGATTCTGACTGTTGTTGTTCATTGTTGTTTTCCTCGTCAATGTAATTGTTAATTTGATTGAAGTTTGTGCTGATATCGAAGGACGAGTTATAACTAAACGCGCTTAATGGAGATGTTGAAAGATTGAACGGTGTTTCAGGCCTGATACCAGTTGAATTCGAAATTGGTTTGTAATTACTTGAAAATTTACACATATTCTCGGAACATCGCCCTGACCACATACAATCATGATGGGTGATTACATTTTCATCGTCTAACAATTGTTGTGGATCGATATCTCGAAGTTTGTCATCGAAAAAATCATCGAAGTTGTCCAATTTTTGAGGCGGTGATTGTGGTGGAGTGGGAATCAAATTATTCCAAAACTCATCATCAAAATTTGAAAGAATCAAATCACCACTGTCTAACTGTTCTTCAAAATCGTTGAGAAGAATCGAACAATCAAGAGGTGTCGGAGAAAACCGATTCGAACATTCGATTTTCACAGGCATTCTTCTGAAATTTGTCCGAAACTGTTGTTTTTTTTTTCAAATAATCAAATTTTCCAAAGAAAAAATAAGAAAAGATTCGACAATTATTAAGTGATATTAGAAAATGAATGAAATGGAAAAAAATCTTTCAATTTTGAGCAAAGGAATAACACATAATACATTCACATTCAAGTAATAAAAGGCGCAAAGCGCGCGATTCGAAATTCAAAGCCGGCTTTTTTCTATTTGGTTTTTTTTTTATCACACTACCACTCTCATGGCCAAAAACACATGAATAAGAGAATGTTTGCAAGTTGCGTTGCTTCTTAACCAGCAATGGAGTTAGTCTCTGACTACGTGTTTTTACAGCATACGTGCGTCTGTGTGAGTCTGTAGTGATTCGTCCAAAAAGACCTGCTGAAGCTGACACAACTAGTAGTTGGGTTTTGAATACCGCCATTCAAAGAGAATCAAGTGAATATAAATGTTTGAAAATACAAACGAAACGATATATATGATGGTGGTGGTGGTGGCAACCAACCAATGCAAACTATGAAGCCAACAAAGCAACGCATGTAGTGGTTGCGACAGCAAGCAAGAAACTACATAGTGAAACTGAATGTGTGCGCATGCTTGTGCACTGGTTATTATTATTGTTTAGCTATTTATTGAGATTGAACGAGTCCAAGTTAAAAACCACAACAACATCAACACCATCCCACGAACATCAGAAGCCGCCAGACAATGCAGCGAAAAGAAGCAGCAACAACAACGGCAGCAAACGCCGCAGCCATACACACTATGACTACTATTCTTCGTTGTTGTTGATGATGATGTCGTTGTATTTTGGTGTAACATACCCCACCTCTTGTTCTTTTTAAATGTAAAGAACAAAAAAAAAAACAAAAAGAAATTGAAATCTAGGTCTAGTTGCAAACAAAATATAAACCTTTGTCATCTGCTTTTGACCTAATGATTATCATACTTGGCCAATGTTAAATTCATTCTCTCATTCAAATCTCATCTGAAATGAAATTTTAATAAATTTCTCTAGCATGACACACGTTCAAAAGTGAGATGGAATGAATTTTTTTTTTTCAAACATATGGAAAGAATTTCGTTCGGTCTAATGAAAAACAAAAAACACTACATACCGTTTTTTCACATTCCGCGATTCGATGTGGTAGCATGGACAAACAATTTTCAAACTAATCCTTCTAAATTCTAAAAGTCAACGATTAATCGATTTCAATTTAAAACCAAACAACAAAATTTTAACAAGAAAAAATTTGAAAAAAAGCAACAACAAAAAAACTGATAAAGATTCAATGTTGAAAGCGCGAAACAGTCTGAAACGCAGTCAGTTAGAGCCGGCAACGCACTTCAAGATGCCGGCTGACGCATGCGCTCTCACAAACATCGAAACAGCTGCAATATTTGGTAGTGGCGAGGAATTGTGTGTGTTTTCCCAATGACTGTGAACAGTGTGATGATGGGCGAATATATTCTTTTAAATTAAAACAAGAAAATGTTGGCGCCCATCAAGAGAAAAATAAAATCTCAAACCCAAAACATATTACATCATGATTACGTTTGTTTGATTAACATCAAAATTTTCATTTAATGAAGTTTTTGTTATTAAATATTTGATCTTTTAGAATTGTTTTTTTTTTTAGAAAAAAATGAACATTTCTAACGTTAGAAGAAAATAAGTGAAATAGAAACTTTTGTCAATTCAAAATTCGAATTTTTCGTTACTAAAAAAAAAAAATAAAAGATTCGAGAAGAAGAAAAAGCACATTAAACATCGAATGCTATGGAATGCCGGTATCGATAGTCACGCGTTCAATTTACTGCTCACATATGTTCGAAAAAGTTTCTCTTTCTATCCCTCCCTCTTCTGACCTCCCCCCCGCTTCAGACTGGAATACTTGCCAAAAAAAAAACGTTCACTGACTCTGTTTGCCAACCTTTTCTTCCCTCTCTCTCTCTCTCTCTCTGTAGTGTGTGAAGCGTTCTATACATTTAATTTCATTTAAAAGTCTCTCGAGATGAATACTTTTTTGAAATCGGTCAAAGGTCATTTGCTCAGCAGGTAGGTGCGCACTTGGCTAATGATCATCTCATGTTAATTTTTCTTCTATTTAATTTTTTAAGGCCAAACTGGTTAATCTTATCGAGAAAGAATTATTTCTTTTTTTCTATAATCCTCTTGAACTTTTTTTTTGTTTTATGTTATTTTGTTGAACTTTGGCATTAAAGGCCCCAGAGCATGGCTACCCCAAGGAGATTTTAATCCAAAAAAAAAAGTCCTAAAAAAACCACTCCAGTGATTTGAAAACAAGAAATTGCAGCAAAACGTAGCAAAAATTTGTTTTTTTTGGAAATTTCCCAGAAGAATTTCTCCATGGAATTTCTCAAGAATCTTCTGGATTAAATTCTCAATAGAATAAGAGACGAGATTTATATATCGTTCTTAGACCTCATCATGTTCTCGATGTTCTCATCATCTAGAACCGAATTCGAGGATTATTTGATTTTTTTTCCATTAATGACGAGATTAATTTGACTAATTTGTTCCCAGAAAAAAATTCTGAGGAATCGAACCTTTCTCTATCGAACGCTAGCTCTAAAACTCAAGGATTTTTCTAGGGAGAGAGAGAAAAAAAAAATTCAAGGTGATTCATTTTACGGTTGGCGCGCCAACCAAAACGCCACAACATCACACACCAAACCAAACCAAACCAAACAAACCTATACTAACTCCCTGTGTTCTGGTGTGAGAGGATGTTGTGCGAACAACAACTTCTTGATCGCCAAGTGCCACTGAAACTTTTTTTTTTTTCTAGAAAATTCCAACAAGGTCATTATTGGGGGGGGGGAGGGGGTGGGAAAAAATTTGGCCTGCGTACTAAATTTCAGGGTCACAAACCATCACCATGTTATACACAAAACAACATTTTACGACGAGTTTTGGCGCGTTTTTTTTTTTTTTTCAACAACAAAAAATTCTCTCATCTGTGTGATGATCAAATAAATATATATTGCGTTCTTTTTTGGTCGTTGTCGTGGCTGTGTTTCTCTATGTGTTTGTGTGTGTTTGTCGACGTTTTTTATACGTTGCTGCAATACTCTCCAATGCCTTCAATGTCAGGCAAATAGTCCGTTCAGTTTTCGCGCGCTTTTTTTTTTCCAACAGTTTTTTCAATCCACACAAACATTGACGCTGTGTGTGTGTGTGTGTTATACACCCCAAAATATTTGTTGTTCGGTTTTTTCTTTAGGGTAATAAACTATTCATATTGGTAAGAAAAAAAGAGCCAAGTGCCAAATTTTTTCCTATCTAACCATCATCATCATCATCATCGTCTTCTTTACAATAAAAGCAGCAGTAAATGTTTGAATGTGATGATGATCATATTTTTTTGAAAGAAAAAATTAAAATGATAAAATGATGATTTCATCATGGAAAGCAATTAAACACGAATACGTTAATCATCGTTTCTTTCAACACACTGTTTAGTTGAATTGATGGAAGGAAAATAAAAAAAAAACACGCAACAAATTCTGGTTTTTGGAATGTTGGTTTTAGTTTTCCCAAAGGCAAAGGTCCAATTTGAGATTTGAGATGAAATAATTTTTTTATAAATTTTATGTAAAAAAATTCATTAATGGACAAACACACACAAAACATTCGATTAACTATTAAAATATTTTTTAACTAAATTTTGTTGTTTAAATCATTGTTTGTTTGTTTGTTTGTTTGTTTGATTTATTTATTTAATTAATTAAAAATTAATTTATTTAAAAGAGCAAAAAAAAAAAGTGGATATTTGACTGAATTTTCTTCTGGCTGTCATTTATTATAACGAAGCTCTCTTTTTTTCGATTTTTTTTTTAAATTAATCAATTTATTAAATAATCAACGACAAAATTTAATTTCTAAATGAATCAGAGAGTTTCCAATTTCATCATTCAACAAGATTTGCTTTGATTTTGAATATTTCGATTTGATTGATTAATTTGATCACTTCTACCGACTGTTATGGGTTTCTTATTTTGTTTTGGAAATTCAAATGTCTAAAGCGCTTTCTTTCATTATAAAATAAATAATTTTTGTAGAAAATTCTAAATTAAAATGCTTTAGATTTAAAAATTTTTAATTCTATGAATTTTCCTGTTTTGATAGTATAATAAAAAATTTTTTTTTTATCAACAACAGCAAAATTCATGATCATCTCCTGGTTGTTCGAGGCTGTGGATTCATCTCCCCCATCACCGCACCAAACAGAAATTCTCAGCTGTTGTTCGAATCTTTCCTGTGTTGGTTTTGGTGTTGTATGAGCTGTTTTGTTCGAATTGTAAAAAAAATATTTCATTCATATAATCATCACCAATGAAAAGTGAGCACTAGTCTTATTTTTCCTCGGAAATTTTTTTTTCCTCTCTGGCTGCTCGAGATATGACAATTTATCATTTCTGTGTGCATCCTTCTATTTTTGTTTTTTTGCTCTACATTTTTAGATTTCATTTTACCACCACAGCACTCACACACACACACACACACTAATCCAACTGAATTGAGTTGATTTGAAAGTCTGAATTGAATCAAAATGAATTGAATGAACCAACATTCAGTCTTGCTTTCAGTTATTTGTTATTACTATTATGATGTTAGGTCAGTTATGTGTGGAATGTCATTGATAAAAAAAAAAACGTACGTTTTTACGCGATTTACATTGAACGTACATTACGTACGGAAAGAAAATACGTTACCGGATTTATTTTTTGCATCACACCAGACATCACACATTGAACGGGAATGCGAGAGGAAAAAAAATCCCGTCTCTTGCTCTCTCTCTCTCTCTCTCTCTCGCTCTCTGGCTGTGTGATGCTCTCTGTCTGCGGAAATTTTTTTTCCTCCTCGCTCAACAAGTTTGTTCAAAGCATTCAACAAAAAAAAAAGCGGCACACATTGTTTCGAATGTTTTTTTTTAAGTAATGTTCGGTCTCACCTGTCAGCCGGGAATGGGCAAAAATATTTTCTACTTAAACTTTCTACCCGAAAAATTATCGGGGTATTGAAAAAAATATTTTTCTCTTGATCTATGGTATTTTTTTTTTTTTGGGTGAAAAAATAACTTTATTTTCAAATATTTTTGATGTTCTTCAAAGTTTCAATTCATTGATTATTCGATTTCGAATAGTTCTGAGTTCGTGCGTGTTTGTTCTTTTCAAAGGCGTTTCTCTCTCTCACTCTCTCTCTCTCTCTCTCTCTCTCTCTCTTTATGATAACTCTATTGATAAATCAATGTTCACAAAGGGATGATGATGATGATGAGGATTTGGTTTTGGCTATAATTAATAAACATGTCATGTTCAAAACCATATCCAAAACTCAAATTTCTGATTAAAACAAAAATTCGCTTTTCGTATTTTGTTTGCTACATTGATTTGTAGCAAAGCGAGAACAAAAATTTGCTGTTATCTTGTGTTAAAAAAAAAAACATTAAATCACTAATCATAGTCGAATTAACCCAGTTTTTTTTTATCGCTTAGTTTATTGTAAACCCAGAAATAATCGTTGCCTGTTTGAGAAGCATCTGAGGGTTTTTTTTTCATCTGTTCAAACTATTCGAATGCCTTAAGATTTTAGGGCATTTAATGAAATTACGATCCACCGATCCAAACTAGCCAAACTAGCGTTTGGCAAAAAAAAATCCAAGTACAATCGTACTCAAAAAATTTTGGATTCTAATATATTTTTCAATGAAAAACATTTTTGATCAAAAAATATTGTCAGCTAAAGGTTTCTAAATTTGTTTGTTTTTCTTAGTCAACCAACCAACCAACCAATATGAATAACCGAGAATGAAACACCGCGGCGTTTGTGTAAGTTTCTTCGCATTTTTTGCACTAAAAATTGATTGCGACATAATATTGATGTCTCGCCTGCCAGAAGAGCCGAAAGTCGGTCACTACAGCGAACAGATGTGTTTGTTTGTTTGTTTGTGTTGTGTGGTGTGTGTCAGTAACTCAATCCATTCAGTCGCCGGATTCCTCGATACCCCATTCTCCTGAATTTTCCTTTTTTCCACAAGAGAAACACACGCCGAACAGCGAAAAAAAGAGAAAGGCGAGTTATTAGTTCAGTTGATTGGTTGGTTGGTTGGTTGGTTGGTTGGTTGGCTGGCTATGGTCGATCAAAGAGATCGGTATATGGTTGGGTATCCTCGAACAAAAACCAACCACCATTGCCGCCACCGCCGCCGCCATTACTATCAAACGAAATATATATATGGAAGAAAAACGACAGCAATGATGGCGATGATAATGTGATGAAGGTCGCTCGGTCAGTCACACCAACTAATACCAACCAATATACGTGTACAAGATGGTTAAAAAAACGACAACCATCTTCTCTATAACCAGACACATTAGTTTTCGGAAAAAATAAATTCGTACACACACACACACCATGAGACGATGGCGTTCAAGGTCGATCCTTCGTGCATTTCATTATCGGCTCTTCATATTATTCTCGGTTGCAGTTGGTTGGTTAGTTGAATGGCTGGCTAGCTGGCTGGCTGGATAGCTAGATGGATGGCTCCTGGGCTGTACTTTCATCTCAAAAAAAAAAAACTTTCATTTTATATCAATGTGTGTGTTGGTGTGTTGGTGTATGTGAATGACGCCTTCTCCTTTAGCTTCCAAACGAATGGAAAAAAAAATTTAGTACGTACAAATCTGGAAAACGTTCCATTGATGTATTTTATGGGAACTTTTTGCTATGAAAAAAAAAAGAATCTTTTTTTTGCTGAAAGCAAGCGCCTTGCCTGTATTCAATTTTTCTCTTTTTGAACAATTTTGATTTAGTATCAACTATTCATTGATTCAGCCATCTATTTGATGTGATGTCACGTCATCATGCTCATCTCAACCTATCTATTTTTATTTATTTACTATTTGTATTAGTTTCTTCTTCATTGATACTTCAATGATAATTCTTCTTCTTCTTGAAGAACAGAGCAGTATAAGATTAATATATTCAGGCAAATATTTCAAGTTTGATATATCTTTGTTTTGCTAAAACAAAAAATGGTAAGAAAAAAAAAAATCAACGTAATATTAGGTTGAAGAAGAAGCAGCAGCAGCAGCAGCAGCAGCAGCAGCAGCAGCGCGGGCGCATAACTTCTTAAGGCACAAATCAAATCAACCAACACACTTTCATAGAGAAAAAAAAACGAATACACGCGAATCTCAAGTATTTCTTCGATTCGAATGTATTCAAAGTGGAAAGTTATGTTGATATTTAGTATTTGGTAAAGCAAAGTGCAACTTCATCATGATGCAATTTGATTTTAAGAAGATACCATACCATTCTATTCACTCTCATCCATCAATACACACCAAACATACGAATGAGCTGAAGTGAGTGAGAGAGAGAAAGTTTCTCAGGGAGTTTTTCTTCTTCTTCTTCAATAGATTTTAAATGCCTGCGCTGCAACCTGCATGAATTGTGTCTCTGTGTGGCATAATTAGTAACCAGACAACCTTCAGCAGCTGATCGTTCGCTGAATCGCTGTTCTCTCGCCTTGCTTTGGTTTTTTTTTTTTTTGTTGAACGACAAAAAAAAAGTTCGAAAAAAAAAAGAATTCGAAATAGCTAGCAGCTGACAACGAAACGATGACGACGATACGATGTGTGTTCGATGTGGATGAGTTCGAAACTCGTATAGGAAAAAAAGTTCAATTAATAAAATAAATAAATTTGAGCAAAAGATTTGAGATTCGGAAAACTGGCCTTTCTAGTAGTTCTTTTTTTTTTCTCCAAAACGACGAACTATAAGAAGATTCGAAAAATAGATTAAAGCTGATTTAGAAACTAAAACTAACAAGAATAAACACACACACACAAAAAAACGATAATAAAATGAATCTGAGACTGAACACAGACGCACTTGAGGATGAAAACTAGTTTTAAATCAAGTTGTTTGGAGCTCCGTTGTCACTCACCAATCACTTTCGATTTTCACTTTTGAGAAAAATTCCAATTTTAAATTCGATATTATTGGTTGACAACTTGCTTTACCCGATAACTTTTTGAGAAAGCTCTCTCAAAACAATTCTTTTGATTAAGCTTTCAAACTAAAATTTTTAAAAAATTTTTTTTCTTTTTTTGCTTAATTAAAATCAGATGAAACGTTTGAAAAACATTTGAATGGCTTAGGGCTAACAAAATGAAGTTTTTTAATCAGAAAAAAAAAACGATTATCAATTTGATAGTAGACAGTAGCGAGATCTAGTGTTGATTTCATAGGTTCTACAGTTTTAAAAAATTATTCAAATGATTTCAACAAAGACAATAATATTTTTTTTTCTTCAAATATCGTGCCCTTTAAGTATTTGAAAGAAAACCAAAACTATTAATTTTATTTTCTACAATGTTGAAAAACTATTTGGATTCGTTTAGTTTTGGAATATTGCATCTATACAATGGGATAAATGTGATTAAGAGGATGAAGGTTTTTTTTTAATAAGTTGATCGCATCATGATCATTTTTTTGTGACCATGTCTGTGACAATAGTACCCGATTTCTTGGAATGTAGACTTTTTTCTCTTGAGATTTCTATTGTTTTATTGTTTGTTTTTTTTCAAGTTTTTTGCTCGATTGCTGGAAAAACAATTAAAAACGATGAAAACATCGATCATTAATTGAACTATCGAATTATTGAAAAGCGCTAATTGTTTTTCGGAGTGTCTTTGTTTTGCCAGAATTCGATTCATTCGATTAGTTTCAATTGTTTGATAGTTTTGGTTTGGTTGGGAAAAATCTCCAAATTTCTATCAAAGAAAGAAAAAAAAACGTCAAAAAAAAAAACTTTCATCATTATCGAAATTGGGAAATGAGAGTTGAACAACGTTTTTTTTTTTACATTGTTAATATTTTTATTACATACAACTATATGGAAAGTAATATTTGTTAATGTTCGAAACGGATTTGGTTAGGCCAGTAGATTAAAATTATTTATTTATTTTTTCCTCGACCAGAAGAAAATTGTCGATTAATAATCGATTGAATGGAATACAGGGAGAGCTTTCGATCAAACGAAGAAGAAAAAAGAAAAAAAATTCCCTTTTATTTATCATTATTTTCTACTATACATTGTTTTCATTCGTTTCTGTTCTCTGATACAAAAACGGAAATTTCAGACTTGATTGATTTTCTCTCTCTCTCTCTCTCACTCACTCACTCACTCTCTTCCTCCATAACTTTTTTTTATGAAATAAAACAAGAAATCAACCAGAAACCAACTTGCAGCTAGTTTTTTTAGTTATCTTTTGAAAATAATAAATGAAATTGATATCATTATTTATTTTATTGGCAAATAGTAAATATTCTAGTTGAGCGGATGTCAAATTCGTGATTTGTGATATATTTTGTGTTTATCTCAAAATTCAAAATTTTTCTCCATCAAACAATAGGGATTCAAAAGTTATTTGTTCATATATTCAAGAATATATTCAAAAAAGAGTTGACCAACGATTAACGGGAACCATCATCGAACTCAATCTCAATGTAATGAGAACGATGATTAAACCCAAACATACCGAAAACATTGAGATGAAACCTTGCGAACACACACACACACACACACACATGGTTGTGCTTGGTGTTGCTGATTGCTTTTTCGATGTAATAGTTTTATATAATAAAGCCATGTACTGCCATGACATCGGAAAAAAAAATTGACTGCGCAAATAATATCTTGAACAGCACAACTAATATAATAAGAAGATGATGATGATGAACAACAACAAGAAGAAACAAGAATGTTTTTCCATGAACTTTCCTTGTTATGAATGCATTTAAGTGTAGTAGTGAGTAGAGATTTCCATTCACATGTAGATTGTATACAATAATTTCTTCTTTTTTTTTTTTACTCGTCTATAGTCGTTTTTTTTTTAGTATTTTATACCTTTTTTCTTCTTCAAGGATGCCGATCGATAATCATAATTTTTCTCTCTCCTTCTCACTATGCTCGAAGATTTGTTTCGAAAAAATGTTCAACAAGAATGAAGAAAAAACAACTTTTGATTTTGAAGTTTGAGAAAAAGATCTTCAAATAATGCTGATCATAATTTTTTTTAAGAAAAAAGGTTTGTCTTTTAGAATTAATTCAATGATTTGTTCGACCATCATCATCACCATTTTATCTGTCGCCTGTTCACACAAATTGATGAACTCTGAAAAGTCCGAACAAAAAAAAAATAATTGATTTTTGATTTCTTATTTGAACTATCGATATAAAAAAACTTCTTTTCAAAGCTTAGATGATATGAAAACAAACTAGTTGCTTTATTTATTTTTTCTATGTTAATTTAATTATTTTATAATTTTTTTCTAATTATCTCTTTTTTCAATCAATTATCAATGAGTGGAAACTATAGTTTTCAGAAGTAGATTGGTTTTAATTTCAATAAAATTCAACTGGTTGAAGATTGACAACCAGTTGCACTTTTTCTAATAGAACTTTTTTTTTAGGAACAAATCTTAAGTTATCACTCAAATAACCAAAATATCAAATCAATAACAATAATAATTCTAGCTAGATCTTATCAGTAAATAAAAATGTTGACTTTTTTTTTGAAAGAAGACTATTTACATTGTTTTGAGTAGGCTAGAATAGTGAATTTTGGGGATTTTTTTTACAGCCATTTCTGTTCTGATTACCATGACCAAAAAAACACAAAGCAAACGTTTTTGTTTTCAATGTCACCGCTGTGTCACAAATGTATGCAATGCACCATATTGAAACAGAGGAAGAAACAAACGTTATTTAAATGATGATCAAGATTAAGTTTTTTCATTAATAATCCCGAAGACAAAAAAGAAGAAGAACGTATTCTTTTGGTTTTGTATGTTTATATCACATGTTTGAAGAATAATTCCCATTGTCGATAGGCTTAGAGTGTTTGTTAAAGAAAATTTTGTTTTTTTTTTCTCTGTTTGGTTAGTTTGTTTGGACGTTTTTAGTTTGAAACTTACACTCTATGGTTAAATTATAGAGATAAACTCTGATGATCTTGTCTTGAGAAGGAAAGAGAGGTAGGAGGGTAAACGGGGTCTTTAACAATCTAAATACTCACACAATTGACATTTAATATTATTCCACATTAAATTATTCTGAAATTAAAAATCTATCTCTAAAAACAACAGCAACCAGAAGAAAAAATTTAAAAGAACATTTTTGCTATCTATTTTGACAAGTTTTCTTCTTCGTCATTTTTTTTTTTTTTTTAATTACAAACCAGAAAAAAAGAAATCTATTTATAGTTTTGAAATTTGAATTTCTTTCAATTTAATGGATTAAAAAAAAAATGAAGAATTATTTTCATTGCATGGTCGGTCTTTTCAAGATCAAGTTTAGTAGAAAAAAGTACAGAGCATTAAAAAAAAAAAAAATTCTCGCTTTGAAATATACTTAAAAAATTTAATTCGTTGGAATTTTAAAACAAAAAATTTGATAAATAAAAAATATATCAAAAATAAACAAATCATATCATAAATTCAGAATCTTTAAATTTTGAATAATTTCTTCAAACTTGTTTCGTCTTAATTTTGCAAAGAGTTTTTTTTTCTGCACAAAAAAATTTAAAAAAAAACCAGAATAAACTGATTTAATAATTAATTTTGAAAAAAATTATTTCAAGCAACTAAAGTCTTATTCCATTAAGTTATTAGTTTTTTTTTCAATTTAATTTTGATTATTTTAAACTAACAAACTGAATTAATAATAAAATTTGAAAATTATATAGATGGGTTTTTTCTCTTAAATTTATTTAAAATAAGACACGATTCGATTAATCATTTTAGCACTTTACTCAAGGACCGTCTCGCCGGTAGCTCATCAAATAAATACAGCACAGGCAAGCCTCTTTTTTTTATTACCGACTGTTCCAGCAACAGTGTTTGGGGTTTTGGGAAGCTTTGTTTTTCGAATCTGTTGTCAGTTATTGTAATATTAACATGCATCCATTTTTTAATTTAAAAAAACGGATTGGCGAATAGTATTTTTTATTATGAAAATTTGTTTCAGTTTTTGTAATAATTTTTATTAATGTTTTATTTTGTTTTTTTTTATTATAAAAGCTAATTGAAATATTAATAAGTGTTCTGAATTGCTTGTTTAGAGAAATGGCATTTGTTATTGGAATTTATCAAGAAATCATTAAAAAAAAACTCAAAATTATGTTGAATAATTTTGCCAGTAATGATGTCACTCATTTTGATACCATACTAAAGTGATTGCAATTCTGAAAAGATTGAAAACATTAATTGCCAATTAGTTCTGTGCGTCACCAAAATTTTTCAATTGATATTCAATTAAAATATTTAAATTGCTATTCGAATCGTTGACATATAATATATTCAGTCTAGTAGCAAAACGTTATTTTTTACATAACTGGCTATTTAATCAATCGAATTGCTCAAACAATAACTATGTTGCATTGCAACTAAATTTCCTAACACAAGAAACATTTAATGGTGCCTTAAGTGCTGATATAAAAAAAAATGATTTGACAATGTCGATTCTCGCGAAATATAAAATACTTGTAGGTGGATGTAAAAGCAAAATATAAACACACATATCTATAACAATATCTTGAATGATTGGTTTATTCGTTTTGTCAATCCGTACATTTTTCGTTGTTATGTTTGATTGTTCTTCATCAACAACCTATTGCTTATCAAACAAACAAAAAAATCAGCTGATAAAAGATTCTCATTCCTAAAAAAAACGAGCTCTACATCTTTCAAAAAGATAAGCCATTTATGTCAACAACAAGCAAGCAAGCAAACAAACAAAACTTATTGACAAGTAGACTCTTGACAGAAAAAGAACTATTTTCCGTATTAGATTTTATTGTACTCTTCTTTTAGGTTATCTTTTTTTTTTTGAATAGTGAAATATGCAATTTCTAAACAACAATTATTATTGTTTCCTAAAACGATTTTCGTTTCCATTGTGTGTGTGTGTGTATATTCAATTACTAATTTTGTCTCATTATAGGATATTTCAATAGAAAAAAACGACATGAAAACCTTAAACTGCTTTCATTTAGAATATTTGAAATGAAATTGACATTAAAATTTTGTTTTTTAACTCAAAAAAATCAATCAAATTTAATTGACATTAAATTTAAAAATTAAGTTTTTCAAAACCAATAATTAATACCATAGTTTTTTCAATTTAAATTTTTTATTTGATGAAAATAGTCCCCAAGTAGTAGCAATTAAAACAGAATTTTTTTCTTCGATCAGATTGACCGGCTTGAATGTTTAACGATTTAGCTTTTGTAGTTTTGAAATAATTTTAGTTGAATCGAATGATTATACTTAAATTGTCATTATTAGTGGCGCCTCATGATTATCATAAATTTTTTTTTAAATAAGTCACAATAAAAAACTGTACGTACTCAAAAATTTTTTAATCAATGTAATCAACTGGAGACATTTTTTACTACCTGAAATGATAAGCTTCAAGTTTATTTTTTTTTTTTATAACTATTTATTTAGAATTGCTTCTGGTCTCAAGTATTATTTATAATCGAGTTATTTATTGATACTTCTGATTGATAAAATCAAGTACTGTTGAAAAATCAAGTTCTTCAGTCTCAAAAAAAATGGCCAAAATACTTGTCTGTGTTTTAAAATTGATATAAATTTAATTAGTTTGTAATTTTATTCTTATTGCTATATCGCATGATCAAAAAGAAAAAAAAATCAAAGGTTATTAAAAATAAGTTAAATAAAAAAAATTTTTGTTATATAACATTCACAATAATAGTTTTATCATTCGAAACTTGAAACCATAACTCAAATTTAATTAAATTTAATGATATCAAATTGATAAATAAGCTATGATGTATGTGACTATTTTTTACACGTGTTAGTTTTCTTATTATAATCATATTAATCAAACTTATCATAATTAATATTTTGAAAACGCGCCGTAGTTTAAATAAATTTTTTTTTATTTTGATTAAACAAATTGAATAATTTTGATCCAAGCTTCGCTTAAATTAAAATCTACAAAGGAAGGTTACGCAAAACAGCCCGAGAATTATAGATTTTACAAAAATTTAAAAATGTTTTAGTTTTATGTTTGACGTAGATTTATGATGAATTTGAATAACTATTACCCTATTTTCTGAATTATAAGAACCACTTGAATTCAGAATGCAAAGCTTCTCTAAACAACAACCTTCAAATCTGATCAAAAAAACTAATATTAATGACTAAATTCAATATTAAAAACTAATATTGTCATTTCGTGGTTTTTGCTTGTAAAAATGGAAAAACATTGCCGTTAAAATGAATATATTTTGTCTAAAAATGGCTTTTATTATTTAGAAAATAAGGTAATTCAAATTGAAGTCTGTTTTTTTCATATCAAAGTGAGAAAAACATCTCTGAAGCATTTCGTTGAATTAATAAAATATTTATCATTTTCTAACTTTCATTAAAAATTGACACGTTCACAAGCGCAGCGATTTTGTTGTACAAAGACTAAATCGTTCCGCTAAGATTGGATTGCTCCGCCAACTGTTTCAGATTTTGAGAAACATCCTTCAGTTGAGACACGATCGACTAGTCTCGAGTGTCGGAACAGCCATTATTATCTTCTTCCCTGTAAAACCCAGTGTTGGAATGAGCGATGAAGCACTTTGAATGATAGTTAAACATCTCTCATATATCTCTTAGTTTTAAGTAACATTTTTGCGTTCGCACGGTACATCTCTGATAAAAAAGTTTTCTTCTCTGTTCTTTAGCGCTTTAGTTAGTTTCATCATTGTCTTATCATTTAAGCACTTTGATTATTTATTTTATCGAGTTATTAATTTTAACTTTGTAACGTGTTGCATCTGATTTACAACCTGTTACTTACTTGCTCTGAATCAAATATTTCACTGAAACTGAATTTTTTAAATAAAACTAATCAACTTTGAATTTGATTGAGCAGAATATTTTGAGCTTTAGCTTAAATATTAATACAAATATTTTATACAAATAATATAATTGAAAAAATTTTAATTTAATCTGCTGATTTATTCAAGACAAAATCTTCTGGCCTCTCAAGATTAAGAGTAAAAACATTTTAAATTTAAAGTATTCAAATATTATATTCTGTTTAATGAAAAATAAATGAATTCTGCCGTAAGCTTTAATTTTTTTTAACTCTGATAAAGCTCATTCAAATTAGATGAATCTTGTTTTAGAAAATAAATTCAATCTTTATTTTGAATGTTTTTATTGGAATTAATTAAAAATTGTTTAATTAACTCAACATAACCATTGAATAGAAAGTGAACAAGGAAAAATTTTATTTATTAAAAGCTTCAGTTTCTCATAGTTGATAGCATCAGTTATGAATTTTTTTTTTTCATTACCATTTTCAAATCAAATGACGGAATAATGTCATTATAGGTTGTACTTTTCATTACAAGAATCGTTGTCAAAAAAAAATTTACTTATGATTTGACAATTTTTTTTTTTTCAATATACAATTATTTTTTTAAATATTTTATTTGGTTGTGTTTTAGAAGAAGAAAACAAGTCCAAATAATCAGCATAATCAGCGTAAAATGATATAGTTAACAATGAAATAACAAAAAGGTCGTAACTTGAACCTTTTCTTCTTCAACAATAATATTTTTTGACAATGATGAATGGCTCTTTGAAACACACAGAGCGAACAAGCATCCAAGTTTGTTTACTATTAGTTTTTATTTTTCAATCCAGATAATTGCATGTTAAAAATATTAAACGATTTGATATCATAATGTCCCCCTCCCAAAGAGCAAATCTCAAAAGACAAACAACCAAACGATTGGAAAATTCGTTTTTTGTTGACTGTTTTCACGCTTTTTTCACGTATGCTCGTATACTCGTAATGCTTTTTTTCCTATCTTTTTCTCTCTGTTGAACACTTTCATAGACTTAACAAAAAAAAAAATTTTGAGCTGGCTCATTCTCATCATTTTTGTTTTTGCCTAAGTCATCATTTTTTTCGTTTTTTTTTTGTTTTTCACTTATATAATGTACCATTTTGATTTAAAATCATAACCTATTATTTTGTATAATATTGAACTTGAAGTAAGATTTAAGGGAAAAATCTACTTGAGCTTGAAACTTGAATTCCAAGTTATTCCAAATTAGGAACAAGTTATAAATAAAATAAAAAAGAAATCTATTATGAATTGAACTGATTCAATTACTTTGTTATCGACATGAATGTGTTTAATAAAATTTATTTATATGTTTGCTATACAATATTATGTTTAATATATTTTTTTAAATATACGTTGTGGCACCTAAAATTATTGTCTGTATTTTGTCTCGCTATGTATTTCATACTTTGATCATTCCAAACGATTTGGTGGTCTGTGGTGATGACAACAGTTGGTAGGAGTTATTATCGTTGTTTTTTTTCGAAACATCAAACCACATTCGTATCGAAAAAAAAGTTTAAATCATGATTAACAAAATATGACAACGACACTATTAAACAACTACCTATTTTTAAAGCTCACAGTATAAGAGAAATTTATGTTTTGAAACAATTTTCAAAATTATTGTTTTTTTTTCTTTTAATAGTATTATCATAGAAACATAAACACACACACACACAGTAGTGACAGTTTTGAAAAATCAAATGAGAAAATTGTACTTTTACAAAAACGATTAAATTACTATTTCTAGTTATCTTTTAATTTTTTTTCTCGATATTTTACCATAAACAATTATTGTGAAAGCAACCAACAAATTCATTGTTCCACGTGTACCACTTAAAAATAATTTTTTAAATGACTTTATTAAACAATAACCATTTTAGAAGTTGATCCAATTTTATTATGATAAAAATTTCAATGAGAACTAATTTTTAATTGTCAAACATTTTTAGTTTTGTTTTAATGTTGTTGTTTGGCATCTCTTAGGAATCTTCTCTTTCATGTTGTTAACCTTTTGGAGAAAAAAAAATATAAAAAATATTGATAGCCTTGATGTATGCGCATTCTCAATTTTTATTTTTGTAGTTTCAAATACATTAATGAAAATCAAAAAAGAACAAACACTATAGAGATAATAAATAAATAAATAGTGTAATATGAGCCTCAGAAAAAAACCTGAACTAACAAACTATAAGAATGTAAAGTGTATCTCTCTCTCTGCTAGCTATCTGATATCAGATGAAGGAAAGAAGAAGAAAAAACTCCATTTTCTGCCAAGTATAGATTTTTTAGAGTATTAACAGTTGTATCTCTTTATGCTTTTTAGTTATCAAACTTGAAAAATTATTTTCCATTTTTTTTTAGAAAGTTTTTTTAAATCACCCATAACATAATGTTGTTGGTGTTTTTTTCTCAATTGATGGTGTTGGCAAGTTAAATTTTCAAAAAAAATTCATAATATTTTAAGCACGTAGTTAAAAAAAAAAAAAACGAACGAACTCGAGCGAATCAAGTTAAAATGTTTTTTTTCTGATGTTTTTCTACCAAGATGAATTGGATTTGGTCACACAGTGATTTTTTTTATATTTTCTTTCAAAGGTCTGAATGTTTCTTTGAATATGTTTTAATTTAAAAAAAAAACCCATAAAATTTGTCGAATAAATTCTCCTTCCACATTCTTTTCTGACAAATTTGAAATAACTCATAATTTGATGAAGAAAATTTGAGCTTGTTAGTTTTAGTAGTGTCCTAAATAAAGTTCATGAGTCGCAAAAAAACAACATTCATTTGATTCAATTATATAGCTGCAAGGCATTTATTTGCTCATGGCGCTCAATTGTTCAAAGACTTTTGATTTTTTTTTTTTTTTAAAGCAATCATTGAAAATAATTTTTTATCAATAAGTTTTGTTTTCTTTCAAAAGGTAACAAGCAAAACAAAACTGGTTGTTCATAGTTTGTTTTTGTTTTACTAAAGACATTAAGAAAAAATATGATAAATTTATTATCAACAACTCTTCTGGGATTTTGACAACGTTTTTTTTTTTTTGAAAAAAACAACAGCTCTCGTATGCGAGGGATGAGAACAAAGCCCGAATTGGGTGAGGGTTTTTTATATATTAAAAGTAGTACTGATTAATAATTTTCAACTAACATTAATTATTAACATTTAATGAAGATTTGGGAATGCTTACCAATTAATATCACGCAAGTTAATCATTATCTCGCCGGTCACTAAATTTTTGTCTATTTTTTGTTTTGTTTAGTATCATCAATACAAAAGTGAAGTGAGGCTTGCAAGGCAGAAAAAAAATAGAAGGAAAAAATCAGCAGTAGCTCATATTGATATAAAACGCAACGATTTATAATGGTTTATTCGTATCAATAAAATAGAAAAAAGAAAGTCAAGCCAGGCAATGAATGAAATGAAACATCAAAATTTTACACTGAGACTGGGAGAGGAATATATACTTTCAGTAAAAAAAAAAAAAAACCAAAAGCCAAAACTCTCAAGAATATAAATGAAATAAAATAAATATACAAGCAAATGCATTGAGTTCACAAAGTTTAACAACGCGTTTTTTTTCCTCTCTGGTAATTTCTAAATCTTTGGCAAATTTTCACTAGTTTTTTTTTTGAACGGTTGGTCTGCTTGCTTGGTTGTCTGTTTGTTTGCCTGGCTGTAAAACTATGTTGGTTACTTGGTTTGGTCTGTTGACAACAATCAAGCCTTGAAAATTAAGTTCATTAACATTTCATTCAACACAAACACGAAACATGGAAACCAAGAATTTTTTTTTTCTAAACCGTCCCAACAAAAACGTCAAAACAAGAGAGAAAAGTGAAAAAGCCAATCTCATAAATATTTTAAAAACTTTTTTTTTAAAAAAATTTGAAGAATGAAAACGATTGTTGAACGATGTTTTTTTTGAAAATAATTACAATTTCCTAAAGACATTTTATTTGAGAAGAATATGGTACCGGCTAGTAAAAGATTAAAAAAATGAGAAAATCGCTAATAACTCAAAAAATCACTAATTTACTGTTTATCTAGTTCTCTTTATCAAAATGTCTTTGTTTTATCAACTCATAGTGAAATTTTTCTTCTTTTGTTTCGGATGAACGAGATTTTTCAAAAAAAAGATAAAATCTAAGATTTTAAAAAGTGTTTACTTTTTTCTTCATAGAGGAACTGCAAAATAATCGTATTTGAATCAAATAATCTTCAAACGATCCTGGTGAAAATGAGATCAAACTTCTTGAAGCAGCGTTAAGACCGCCAAGCTGTCTCTATTGTATGATGAGGCATAGTCTAAAAACTAGTAGCTTGACATTTTTGGCTAATTTTTCTGAAATTATAGCAAGAGTCCGACACAAAAATCTGAAAAATTGTTTGCTTTTGAATTTTTTTTTTTTTAGTTTCCGTGTCGTTAAGTTTATTAATAGTAATGAATAGAAACAGAATAAATAATGTTATAATCCTTCTCATTGTTTTTTGAAGAACAGTGAATCATTTGACTCTGTAGAACGTAGAATATTTTTTTTATTTTCAAAGAAAAAGTTTTCAGCTTGATGCATGAAGAATAGCACACAAGAATAATAAACAATGATAAAGATCTTTTATACCAAATGTATAAAAGCTCCGTTTATAAAATACATAAAATTCTTATTTTTTTATTTACATTAATAAAGGATTCATTTGTTCAAAAGTTTTCAATTTTTAAAATATATTATCAATATAATTTTATCTAAATAAACAATTGTTTTGTTTAAAAAAAATTATTATATCGAGTGAATATTTTTTTCTGTTCAATTATGAAACTAAAAAATTTTGATTGAATCACTAAATATAGATAGAAGCACTAAATAATAAAGATTTTTATTTGGGGTAACTTTAAAATTTCAAATCGTATAAAAAATTATTTTATTCTATTACAGTAGGGACAAATCAGTTTTGGCGTTGAAAAAAAACAAATAAAAACTCAGAGAATAGACAAACAAACAGCTCTAATTTGTTTTTTAGATTTTGAAGAAAGAGAAACAAGTCACTGGTTTAAATTTTTTTTTTTAATGAAAAAATGCCTAGAAAACAATTTATTTCATCTTTTCTTAATCAAACTGAAGCTCTCTTTCGTTTTTTTTTTTTACTGAAAGAAAAATTCACAAACATTATAAGTTAACTAATCGTTTCAAATTGCTGCTTGTTGTAACGTTTTTTTTTTCCATTTGAGTGAAACATCGATTTTTCAATAGAGTCGTATTTAAATTTTTTTTAGTTTAATTCTCGATAATAGTTATCATTTCTCATTTGAATGTTAAATACACACAAGGAAAAAAAATGCTTTAAAAAATGATGACGACGGTGATGATGGTGGTGGTTTGCCATAAGTCCTAACCTAGCAGGTTAGATTAACTTTCTTCTTTTTTTTTTGTTCGCTTAAGCCACTTGGCTAGTTGTTGGCTTTAATATAAAATTGTCTTTCTCTTAATAGATTCTACGTGATTCATTTGAAAAAAAAGTTGTCTAGAAAAAACAAGAAGAAGAAAATAGTTGTTGCTCTTTCCATAAAAAAAATAAGTATTTATATAGTAATTTTCGAAGAATGTTGATGATACTTTTTTTTTAAGCTTCGTTTACAAGGAAAAAACCGAAAAAAGACGATTTTTTTCTGTTGTTTTTTCAAGTTAGTTTTGATTTAAATTTTTGATCAGTAATGTATGAAATTATAGACGATACTTTTTTTTCAAGAAAAAAAACCAAAGTTCATTAGTTTAAAAAAAACTAAACTGAGCAAAAATATAAAAAAAATAAAACTTGTACCATGCGAACAGGTTTCAGGTGTTCTTATCTTCATTTTTTTTTTTTTTCGTTTTACTAACTTGAGTTGGTGTTTGCTCGTTTTAGATGATATTGGCACTTTTTTCTTCTATTAGTTTAAATTTCAAGTTGAATTGATTTGTTTTTTTATATATTTACAAAGATGAGATCTTAAACGCAGTTTTCAAATTTTAAAAAACAATTTGTTTGATATTTTTTGGTTTTTTATCTTCAGAATTATTCAATATTAATATTAATATTTTGATTATTTAATAATTTATTATTTTATACTTTTATATTAAAATTATTACTTATATTCTCATTGAAAAAATAGAGCTCATAAAACAATTATCTTTTTTTGTTCAAAAATGATGAATTCATTCATCAATTTATTCAAACTTCCTTTAAACACTTTAAAATTTGAACATAGCACCGTGAAAAAAATCTTCTACTATTATTATAAAAAGTCAATCTTGTTCTATTTAAGATTAGTATTTGTTTATTTTAACGTTTGGTTTTATTTAATTGTTGTTTTTACGTTTGTTTTTCTTTCGTTTTTCAAATGTTGATTTTTCTATCGTTAGAAAGGCAATATATTATATTTATTTATATATTTGATATGTATTAGTTCAAATACATGTTGCCACTATAAAAATGAGCACGAAATCATAGCTCATAAACACACGCGATCATCGGCAATAAATTGTCTTAAAAAAGTTAGAGCATCAAGAAATTGGATTATTAGCTGGAACAACTGTTTCATTAACTCTTTAACTAAAAGCTGAATTCATCTATAAAATCGACCTTGAAGATTTTTCTGTTTTGAATCACTATTTATTGTTAACAAGAATAAAATTTATTCTGTTACTAAAAGAATATCCATCATAATAAAGTTATACAGAACAACTGTTGGAATATAAATTTAATGAAGAAAATTTGAAGGCTGCTGAAATTAATGATGTCTCTTTTTATGTTAATAAAATGAAAAAATTTTAAATATCATTAATGATGTTATCGCACCATGTTTTTGGTTTTTTAACTGAATTTTTCTCAAAAAAAACAAAAGAGAATAAATTGAAAAATTAAAACAGCAAACAAAGCAGAATTAGGTTGCTTATTCTTAGAAAAAAAAGTCAAGAATACTTAAAAGATGATCTAAAAAACTTTTGGTCACATTACGGTTTAAACAATTTAAGAGTTTAAGAAATTCTAAGAATAGTCGTACACTTCTAATAACTAAATAAGAACCAAAAGAAATTTCTGCTGAATAGTGATAAAAGTATTTTCTGGTTTTATTTAATTTGAAAAATTGTTTTAATGATTTTAGTCAACCAAACATCAAGTTGACGGAATCTTTCAGTTATTTTATGTTTTAAACAGATTACAGTTTTTTGCATCATTTGGATGATACTACAAAACTTTAAAAAATTCTCTATTCAAATGCTCTATAAATGATTCATAAATTTGGATAAACTTGTCAGTTTCAAAAAATTTAGAGCTTTTTTCACTGTAAAACTTGAGATTGCTTTTGCTTTTTTTAGCTATACTTAGTTTCTATTAATCAATCAATCAAAAAATCTTAACAATTCATCAAAAGTTTCATTGACAAGTTTGTTCAATTTTACTGTATTCTTGTTTAATGCTTTTAGTGAGTCAGAATTTTTGAATTATTTCTCATGAAGTTGTCCATTCATCGGGTTTTAGTGAGTTTTTACTTTTCGCCAGTATACTCATCAAAGAGTTTAGAATGTTCAACCCTGTCTGTTGCCATATATTCTATTTATAAATATGAAGTAATTAACATATTTTATTATTCTGCTCCATATGAAAGTTTTTCTTATCAATTTTAATATTCATACAACACATGTTTTTAAACTCTTCACAATAAAAAATATCAAACAATATAAATAAAGAGTAAAATTTTATTAATAAAAAAATTATAGATTGGGATGTGTAGGATAAAAAAAAACACAGTCACGACATTGAATGAAAAAATAAAGAGGGTTTGAAAAGTAGTTGTGGTCTACATGAGATTAATACGCTAAAAGCTCTGACCAAATTTTTTTAAAGGTTTTAAACTCTGCTTTGCTTAGTTTCTTTGTAAGATACATTAGAAATATATCGAAAACAAATTCTTGTCTCGAATAAAGTTTCAACACTTTTTAAATTTCAAATTAATTGCTAAATGATTCATAAAAACATCTTGCATTACATAGAGCTAGAATTTTATGAATGAATGTCATTCAATGAAGCTTAACAGAGAATATATTTTTTGTGCAGCAAATTTTTTTTGTTAATAATGGGTTGACAAAATTATCATTTGTCCAATATTTTTTCTGTTATCCCTGCTTCCCAAAAGAGCTATTTGTTTGATTCCTATAATATTTTTTTATTGAATTTTTCAATAAAAATATTTCATTGCTTTGTATCGTGCTAAAAAATATTTCGCATAAAAAAAGAATTAATCTATAGGTTAGTTTATTAGGTTACTTTTATTTCTCAAGAGCGAATTATTCTGTAAAATTAAAGTCTATAGACGACAAAGAATTTCAAAAAAATTTGAAGTTTTCATAAAGAAAGTGGCGAATTTGAAGAATAAAAATTATTGATTAGTAAAAGTTAAGTTTTTCAAATCTTTCAAAAAAAAATTATTCTGTTCTTATGGTTTATGTTCAAAAAGTTAGTCAAAAAAGGGGAAAAAAGAAAAAAAATCTAGGACACTTGACTGCAAGATACTTGACCGTAAGACACTTCAACGCATGTACATTTTACCGCATGAACATTTTTTCTTAATATTTTCAATATTTTTTTTTTTGCAAATTTTTAAAAAAACTTCGCGGTAATTCATAATGAATTCTTGCATCGCAGCGCAAAAAAAATATAAATTTATTGATCAGGTTTAATTATTTCTTTTTTTAATAAACAAAGCCCGACACTAGATAAGGGTTACAAATTTTTAAAGTTTGGCTAAATCAATTCAATACATTTTTTACATAATTTCAAATGCTGATTTTTCAATTCAAAACAATTTTTTATTTTAATTGCACTCATAAAAAATGCTTATATATTAGGAAAAAATTTTCAAATTCAGTTTGGCGTGCTACGTGCCTTCGCGGTCGACTGTTTGGCGACCCGTGATCTATATTTTTTGCCAAAACCTAACGGTAATTGATTGTTTTATTCATCATCATTGCAGCTTTAACAGATCATTGAGGTCTAAAGCTGCTCCAACTTTTTACATACAACAGAATTTTTACGAGATGGGTTGTTAATTCAACCCTGCATCACTTCATCCTAGTTTGAAACAAATTGATTGTTCTATTAAAATTGGAAATTAGTGAAAAACAATAGAAACTACTTGTTTTCAATTTTTTTTTTAATTTTTCTTTTGTTTTAGTTACTGATGCTTAAAATAGTTTTTTAAACGATAACAGAAAAGGTTAGTAGTAATAAAAATAACTATCTACAATTAGTCACACCTTAGAATTTTACTGATTTTAAATTATCATTCTGTAGAAAAAATTAGTAGGAGTGAAAGTATACTGTAAAACTAGTCTGAAAAAAACCCATTACATAAGTCTCCAAGAAAATTTTATTATAAATTATATAAAAAAAATTCGCATTAAAATTTTTCAAACACAGAATTGACAGCTTTAGAGGCATAATTGACATATTACATTTTTAATTTTTAGAAGATTCTGTTTTGTTTTTCTGATTACACACGATAATCAAAGTTCACGATTCAGCAATTGAACTCAGACGATTAAATAATTTGAAAAATTGATGGCCAAGATTAATTCAATTCCGGAGGGATAGTATCGTAATAATTTTTTCAATCTTTATAAGCCAAACTATCGGAGTCGAAAAAATATTGAAGGTTGAGTTGAAATAAACAAACAAATAAAGATTTTACCAAAACTATAAAAAACTTTTCTCTGATCTTGGCCAGTGTGTAATTGGAGATTTATAACAAGTAGATTTTTAGGTTGAAAAGTTTTTTCTTGATAATGAAAAAAATTAATTAAATAAATGAAATCATTCAATCGCATGCAAAATCTATGAAGGTAGCTTAAAATTTAAAAATCATTTTTATATATAACTTTGACAAACTAAAAAAACGTTTGATATATTGATCGATTTTCAGATCAATAAAAAACGACTATATTCAGTAAAACCAGAAGAAATCAATCTCTCTGGATAAAAAAAAGGCACTTGTATTCCTGAACAACAAATTTTAGAAACATGACTGTTTTTTTTTAATTAAAAAGTCAAAGTTAATCTCAAAAAAAGCCTTGAGTGACAAGAGAAGAACACATCTTCGGTGTTTAATACTTTTCCCTTTAGACAGTCCGGGGGCTATCTGCGCAAAATAGACGGTAATAGAATTAAAATTTCAAATTTATTTCTTCATATTGCCAAACAAAATGTGTAATTTTTTAAAGCCAACAGACGTATATTATGCCTGGAAAGAAAAGCTGAATACAAGTGCAGTATATATAAATCGCGTTTATTATAATATATTTCAAATTACTATAATATTTTTAATGAATGGGCAGGTTCACAGAATTCAGAAACTAGTAGAATGACAAAGACTCTAAAGTGGAATGTTGGTTTATAATAATACGCTTCAGTAGAATAAAATCAAAAGAAATCGATTGTTGCAATTATTTGGCATACTAACTTCATTGAATGATGAAACATTTAATGTACAAAATTGGTCAATTCTTTTCCAGATCTGTGCTTTCGTAAAATTTATATTTTGACTAGGTTGCGATTTGTGATTATTTGATTTAAGAGTTTTAATTAATTCTATTAGACTTCTGTTTTAATCATATAGAATAAAAATTATTTCAGATCAATCTGGTTGTAATATAATCAAAACATAAATTCACAGAATAAATAATGTTCTTTAAGCACTCATTGATCAAGTTTAACTGATTGTAACGATTTATTTGCCAAGAAAAAAAAAGTTTTTCAACTGATGTCAAATAAAATTAACTTTAAAGTTAAAACAAAGATATAAAAATGCGATTTTTATTCAGTTAATAGTAATTATAAATGTAATAATTATTGAATTATTGAAAAAACTGAAATTTTAAAATAAATTTTGAAGATATTCTCTTTAGTTTTTTCTTTTTATTCTAACGTACGTTAAGAGTCATCTAACGTTGAAATTTTCAACTATTTTAAATTTAAGAATTTTTTTTAGTATTTATAAAATATATCATGATATTTTGGAGAATGATATAATAAGACGGAATTATTTAACAGATTAACAGTGTTGTTTTGAAATTTTTGAGTAATGAATGAGATTTTTCATCCAAAAAGTTTAGTTTAATTTTATTAGAACTAAATTTTGTATTATTGAAAAAAAATGTTTTTTAACCTCAAATATAGAAAATTGTAAAGCGAAGTTTCAAATTGCTTACATAATTCTTTAAAATTTTTTATTAAAGAATTTTTTACTTATTCTAATAAACAAACTTCTCTGTACCGTTATTGAGAGAACTAGAAAAAATATTCCTTTTTTTAGAGATTTTCAAATTTTTTTTCTGTTGCTATAGTCGTTTTAATTTTTTTCAAAAGTTGCGAGTATGAAATGTTGGCATTTTATTTGTTTTTTTCATAAACGGAGTCAGATTGTTTGCAATAAAGTTTTATTTCTAGCAAACAATACAAAGATTGTGTATAATGTGGCGACAAGAAGTCGACCATTGCAATTCTTGTCATAGCGATTTTGTTTGCTAATAAAACTACAACTTACGTCTAGTTAATAAAACTCTGCATATATGTCTGTTTTGATTATCTCAGAAATCGTTCTACCAGCAAACAGAATTGTTTTTGAACAAGATGAATTGTTTTATACTTTATTGTTGATCAAAAACAAAACAAAAAATTGGTCGTCATTTTTTTAAGTTGACATTCTTCTCATCAAAGATCCTGTATGATCCGCTCAATGAATTTTTCCAAATAATAATTTACGAGCTGAAATGAACAAAACAATGATTTATCAAAATGATTTTATCAAAATAACTTTCATCTTGAAAATGAATATTTATTCAAAACAAAAAAAATTGTTTTTTTTTGGGCCAAAAGTCTATTTTAGTATCATTTTTTT